>JAVSBS010009424.1:22370-56450 GCA_033124195.1 Coracias cyanogaster | reverse complement strand
GGAGGGGAAGGAAAGGGGGGGTGATAGAGAGGCTTGGTGGGCACCTGGCGCTCAGCCAAGGTTAACCCACCACACCCCCAAAAACACTCCTGAGAGATGGGTATTTTCCTCTTGGTAGATTTTGGTTTGCTCCTCATCTCTTGTGAAGAGAATCCTCTTCCCTGGAGTAGCAACATTCACTCCCTCACCTGCAGGAAACTTCAGTGTCATGTGCAAGAGGATTGAGAAGACATCCTTCCTTGCCAAGCCTGATCTAGAAGGCTTCAGAGATACTGCAGGCATAATCTGGAGAGGAGCTGTATTAGCAGGGGCCAGGGGAGACAAGGCTGTCAACAAGCCTGAAGGTGGCATGAAAAGGGAGTGCACCTACTTGTGAACTCTTACCATGAAAGACCAGATTCCCATATGTTTACTTGGGCTATGTTAGGTGCATAATCAGCAGTGGAAAACACATGGACTCTCTCCCTGGCAGCTCCAAGCAACCCCTTTACAAACGCATTATATCACTTTATGGGGGTCTGACCCCCCACATATTAAGGACTTTTGCCTTATTAAAACAGCGAACAAAGAACTACAGCCCCCATGATGCCATGGTTCTGCCGGAAACTGGAAGCTGGAAGTCATACAGACGCAGCAAGGTATAAAAACTCAAAAGAGAACAAAAACTTTCTCTTTTTGCCGCGTCGTGCAGCCAAACACATTGCTGCCGCCAAGCCCCACTCCCCCCCCCACCCGAGGCCTCTCAGCTGGGGAAGGAAGGATGGGGGGGAAGCTGAACTGAGCTGCCAGCACAGGAGCCAGACGCCCCCACCCCGTGCCACGGTTTTATTCAAATATATTTGGTAATAAACTTGTTGAATATTCATTGGTCTCTGTAATTGCCTACAAGCTTTGTGGGAAGTATCTCGCTTTGCCCTTGATCCCCTTCCCCTTTGGGAAGCGGTACAGACGCCTGCGCTCCGGACCACGACACACCTATAGAAAGGGAAGGAGCAGTTGTCTACACAGCTGCTACAGGCGGGATGGCCACAACCCTCTACGAGTCTCTCAGGAAAGTTCTTAGTGATCCTCAAACTGAAAACCCTGTTTGGAGAGCAGCTATCAAACACATTGCCTACTATTTCATACTATTCTGGCCCTTTATCTCTTCTTAACAAAAATCCCTTAAGGGAGTCAGGCCAAATGCACACCTGTGTCCCAGGAGCACTTGTACATTTTCCAAGTGCTGCATAAATGGGATCTCATGCCAGTCAGCTTCTTCTGGGAGGCATGTTGTTGCTGATAAGCTACAGTGCTCCATAGCTACACTCTTGTTTTTCCTCCAAAGTAGCCTGCTTAAAATCCCTCTGTATTTTTTCTTGAATCAATCAATGTTATGGGTCATCTCAGCCTCTCCAAAGGGCCAGTGCTTCAGACAGACCCTTGTAATTAGGGCTTCTTTCGATCGGAGGCTTTCCCTTGTGAGCTCATTTGTGCAGGATGCTGGCTTGGAAAGGGGCTATTCTGAAGGCAGCCTGTGTGCCTCGTGTTACTGGTTTGCATGACGGACTTGGTTCCCTGCATCCTCACACCATTTTCACTGTTTCTTTATGGAAAAGAACCTTAATCTTATTTTCCAGACAAATAAATGGGAAGGTCTTATTAAAGGGTTGCTGTTATTTCTTCCATCTCTTACAATTACTGATTTTAAAGCCTGGCAAAGAGAATAATAATGTTTTAGGCCAGACAGAATATGGAGCAGGTGCTGTATAAACTCTTCCACAATAAAATGACATTGTCTGGACCAGAGGCTGTTAAATTGCTCCAGACACAGGGATTATTTCACCACAATGTTCAAAAAACATTACTGAAGTAGTTAATTATGAAATCTGCTCATTTAGATGAAGATTTCTGCCAAAAAGTCTCCCCTCAAAATTTCTGAATAAAGAAATCTTCTGAGTGCAATTAGCATGCTGTCAAATCATTTTTGTTTGTAATTTAGCTTAGAATATAGACGTAGAATAAAACAAACTAATCAATCATATGAGGTTTCCTAAAAAATACTGTGCTTAATGAGGAACCAGCTTTAAAGAGATTGTATTTTTTTTGATGAAATTTTTACATCTCTGTGTTCCCTCTTCTGACATTTTCTCCTATTCTAAAGACGACCAGTTTCCCTCAGGGACTTCATGGCACTGAGTCTCCCCCTGAGCACAAACATGACAAACTGTTCTATATTAAGTTCTTAAAAAGCAACTTAAAAAACAATAGAAATTTTCCACTGTAATTGAGGGAGAGGCTCCTTTTACTTCAAGAAAAACATTTTAAAATGCCAGACTGGAAATGTCTGAAACTGAAAAAAGCAGCCAAATTCTGGGGGATGGTATAAGCTGTTCTAGAGGATCCTAGAGGATCAGTTTTAATAAATTTTAATTTTAATTTTAAATACAGAACAATAGGATTCACATGGAAATTCTTTGCTTATGCTGCCAATGTGAGCAAAAATACAACAATTTGCACCAAAGGCTGTTCTGACATGTTGATCCTCTAACAAATAACCTAAACTCTGTAAATGAGCTGGAGTGAGCTCTTAAAAAAAACTTTTAAAACCCTTGCTTAACTATGCCATAATTTTGGAGAATATAGTAAAGTATATACTATATTAAGTGGATACTTCGGAAAGTGTATTAAGATTTCAGTAGTATATACAAAGAAGTTGATAAAAAAAGTTTAAAAAAGTAAGGGGAACATAGAAATATCCCCTCTTGTTATTTGCATCAAGCCAGCACAGAATATTTTGAAAGACAACAACCCTAACCACATCAGCTCACAGTACTTTAAGCCTTTTTTGGGGTTAACCGTAAAAAACTATCTATCTATCTAAACTATCTGTCTCAGCACCAGAACTTTGTGTCTTCATGTCTACTTCTAATAGTATAAAATTAGACAGCAGCTTAGACGCATTTCTTCTTCCTTACAAAGAAGGAAACTAAAAAGAGACACAAGCCACTACGTAGAGAAGAAATCTAGAAGGGTTATAAAGAATTGGAAACTTCGTAACATTTAAAAGTTTTTGATGCATGATGAGAAAAATATGCACTGGATAAATTTTCAAAAGGAAATAAAATAATGTAAAACATAGGTGTTCATAAATGTACAAAGAACCATAGAAAAGGACTTGGAGAAAGAGGGAAGGATTTCCAAGAAGCAGGAACGCCATTTCTTGAGAAGAAAATATGCATTCTTAAACAATTAAATGACTTGTTTACTTCAGTATTCACTAAGGAGAAGAGGAGACAGGTGTCATTAAGAAAATTGCTTCCCAGAAGATACACAGCCCTATAGAGACTTCCAGTTAGATAGAATAAAATATAATACAAATGGGAATCAAAGACTTGCCAGAACAGATAATCAAGAAATCAGACTGTCAGAAGATGCAACTAAAAGAATGCTCCTGGAATTCTAATAAAAGTGCTAATATAGATGGGGAAAGCTCTTCCATTCATCTAGGCTTGTCCGCTATTAAATATTTAATGCACATGTACACACATACACACATTTTCCTTACAGCACTTTTCAGTGAACAAAAGTAGAAGGATGTAATGAAAGGAATTTTAATTTATTAATTTCAACTACAGATACATATCAGATCATTCAGCTGTTCTTAAAAACAACTGAGCTCACCAACCATTTTGCCCAAGATGAATGAATTCCATGGATTTAGAGCATATAACAAAAAAGCAAGGGTATCTAAAACACTCGTCCCTCATTTGGCAATCCAGTCAGATTCAAGCCAACAATATGAGCTCAGAGGTCTTTTTTATTATAGTCTGCCTGTGTCTGTAAAGCATCCATCAGTGTAATATTTGGTACTGGGCCTGCAAAATCTTGTGCAACACTAATATCACTTTAAAATCAATCGCTTGTCAGAAAAAGCGTCACCAACTTACATTAGCAACTATGCAAAATGATGGCACAGGCTTGTCTTTCTAGTGAAGGTCTACAAAAACTGATTTAAAAATGCATCAGAGACTGGTACATGGCTAGGAGTCATGGTAATGCAGGCTGGAGGCCTCCAAGCTGTTGATCAAAATCTCGAGGTTTCCCTGAGTAAGCAAACCGTGGAAATGGTGCTTAGATACTAGTAGCATCACTTTTAAAATGATGACATTATCATGTTTCTCATGTGACCTCTCTAAATCATAGATGACAGAATGAATTTTTATTGCATTTTCTTTTAAGAACTTTTGTTCTTGGAGTCATATTTTGTCCCCTAAAGAGACAATGAAAGGTGACAGCATTCAGGTGATAAACACAACCACCAAAAAGTAATTTTCTCTTACTTGTGTAATTTTCTCTTACTCTACAGAGATTTCTCAGCCAGCTCTGATCTCAGAGCTATTCAAGGCATGAGGTAAGGCACTGGATTTATTGGGATTCCAAGTCTATTTATCTACAACAGAGACATAGAAAAACAAAAATCTAAATATTTGAATGCTATCAAGAAGGCTAGTCAGAATTACAGCTATCCAAAGACCAGCTATCCAAAGCATGGGCAAAAAAGTACAGGTTTAAGAGAAACAACCCAGTAAGCACTAAGATGTTTAAGAATGAACTGGGAAGATCTCAACAACAATGAGCCTGGGATGAATGTATGTGGTTCTTCAGAGTGACTTGGTCAGTATCCAGGAAAGGATGTTTGTGATGAAACCTTAGCATTTTCTATCTGGCTGACCTTGTCTGACTTCCAGCCCTAATAAAAATCTAGCACCACGATGTAATGCCTGCAGAGAGTAATATGGGATTATTAGTACATAAAATGAGTTACAACTGTGATGTCCTACTACTGGAGCCAGCAGAAGTGCCTCATTACAATATGACTTCACTGGACACTAGGTCACACTTTTAATTGGGGAAAGAGACCGATTCCTGGGCTTGTGCTCTGAACTAATCTAACAGTTTGTGTTACAGACTTCCAGATAAAACCAGAATGACTCACTACTCTTCGTATCCTTTTTAAAAAGAAAAGTCTTTTAGCAAATCTTATTTCTTCTCATGTTAACAGGGTAAGGAGATCTTAGAGGTTTGTGTATAGGTTCTCAGGTATATTGGCACACAACACTCTTCTAAACTGGCTTTCCCCACATAGGCCATGTCCTCATCAGTTAAAATAAACAAGGCATTTAGTAGAGCCATTATTTCTATTCAACAGGAATACGATCACTTTTAAGCAATACCACAATTAGCCTGATTTCAGATACAGTTTAAAAGTGGATTGTAAAATACTCTTCTTATTTAAAGGACTAAATTATCATCCCAGCTTTACAGTTCTGCCCCAGAACAGAGAAGTATAAACCTCAAGTACATACGGAAGAGGAAATGCTTGTGTTGAAAATGGGGTGTTACCTATGCCTTCACAACTTTGCATATGGAAGGTCCTTTCATTCCTCTACCTCCTTCTCATGTATGGCATGGGAAAGCAACCATTTCTATTCCTGTCTCATCTCCTCAGATTTGTAGTGGAACATTCAATAAATGGAGAGTTAAGCTAAGGGGTAAAAAGACATCAGGGCTGGTGTGAGACAGTCTGGGCTATCAGCCAGCAATTATATCACCTTTGCCATAAAGAGACCTTCTCAGTGGCTACTGTATCAAGGAAAGCCCTGGCTGTAGCATCCTTTCTCCACCCAAAGGTCCTTATTTGCATTTCCTAAATTTCCCCATTCCTTTCTTCCCCAGAGGTTCTGAGCTGCCCAGGGGGCCAGGGTGTCTATCTTGGTACAAGAAGAGAGTTCCAGACTGTTAAATTTGGCTAATGTGAAGTGGTCACAGAACCAGCTAGCAAGGAAAGGGAGCCCCAGGACACTGCTGAGGTGCTATGGCATAGATGGCTGTATACTCCTCAGAGGTGGGGCATAGAACACTACATAGTCCTCAGTGACTGGGCACAGGTCCCTATATAGCCCTTGCTATATAACATGAGCCTAGGCCACATTAAACCCCCACATCAGTGAGGAAATGCCCATAATCTTGCAGGTTTGGGACCTCAAAACTGGCTTTTTTTCAGGTGCCCACAAAAAAATGAATCTGTGTTTCGTAACACACATTGCACATTCCTTTTGCTGTGTAATGAAACAACACGCAGGGAGTTTAAGTAGGCTGAAAGAATTTATCACCTCAAGCATGGTAACCAATAGTTAAGGCCCAGGCTGCAGGGTGTCTCCACAGCCCAACAGCAGAAGAGCAATAACAGCCTCGCTGGGCAAATGCCTCTCTCTCGTTCTTATTTTGGTGGAAAACCCCCAGAACCTTGAACATTAGGACAAAAGTACAAATAAAAAAATTCCCAATCCCCACTATGTAAATATACATACAGAACAATTTTAATTCCGGGAAGGTGATGCATAGAAACAGCAATTGTACAGGCTGCAGCTGGTTGCCTATTTGGTACCATGCATCATCATTTTACATGTTCTCTTTCATTTCCCTTTTCTGACAAAACTCCAGTTCAACCTTGTTGTTGAGTATGAATAAGGAGGAAAACCCCAGCCAACTTGCCAAGTTTGGGCAGTGGCCAGTGTTGGGATGTGCGTGAACCCTGCAGCGGTGTCCACAGTGTGGAGGCTGAGCACAGCCTGGGAACCAGAGGAGGTTCATTCGCACTGAGACACATGGACATTTCCAAATCCAAGTAAGTTTCTCACCAGTCAAGCACATTTTATTCAAGAACAGAATTTAACAGGAGCCTTGCCTCCATTTCAGGGAGTGCCGCCTTAGACAAATACTGTGAGAGACTTTGTTTCAAACCTTTCTTCTCTCTCCTTTTTCTCCTGATGAGCCATAAGTTATTGACCTTTTCTGCAACTAAAGGAGGTTGGTTGCTGGGCTTTTGTCTGCTAAACTGCTAACATCTACATCTAACTATTAATTACCCAAGATTTTTTTTTTTTTTTTCTTAAGTCTCAGCAGTCATTACTCTAATTCTTCGTATCAAATCTTCCCATCAGGGGATTATTCATTATTATTATCGCTATACATGGTTTCTAAGGTGTCCACCCACATTACAACTGATTTTGGAAGAGAGAAGCAGGTGGTAAGAATTACTTTGCCTACACAGGAAAGGATCTTTTCACATTAAAAATGCTATGCAGTGACCAACACGGGCAAGCAAATGGCAAATCTCCCGGGGAAATGATATGGTGTTGAGCTGCTGAAGTGGATTTCCACCCACCAGCACAGCCAAGAGTCCTGCCTCAACTGCCTTCTGAGGCTGAGCTGCTTTCAACCTGCCATGGCTTGCAAGTCAGTGATGCTCAAATAACAGCTTTGCTTAATGAAATGTTGGCTCTTTCTAGCACAAAATGTATTTGCAAGCAATAAGCTGGTATGTGATTTAACCACTGTTCCCATGATTTACAGAGTGTTTAATTCAGATGATTATAAAAAGCAAGAAGCCCAACAGCTCCATCAGGGCTTGAGCCAAATGCCAGTAAACTCAACCAAAGAGTCCTATCCACTTCAGGGGATTTAAGGTCAGGCTCCACAATCAAGCTATTAAGTTTAACTATTCCAAGGGTTAGTGTTCTGTTGTCAAAATACAACTGAAAAAGCATATCACATCATGAGGATGTTGTTATTTATAGTCTGGCATAAAAGCCACCACACTATGCATTGGAGGTGCCTTAATTAACTATATAAACAATCTCAAAAAGATGATAGAAACTATGGAATGGTAATTGGTTAAGAGAGAGGAAAGAGAAGTAGCAATAGCATGTTCTTCACAAACTGCAAAATACATTTTTCTACTTATTTAACAAATTTCACATTGTTAATTGATTTCACATCCTTTTGAATAAGGGTTTATTTCAATCTCTGTTTCTTGTTGGGGGAAAACATTCAGCTTCGCCAGCTGAAAACACACTCTATTCTTTACAGTACTTTTTCCTCTTAAAATAAAATGTGGGCTTTAGTACAAGTTTAGAAATGTTAAAGAGCGACATTGTGCCGCAGTCTCTACAGCAGTTATTACGTATTGCCTCTGTTGGGCAAGCAACATTCCTCCCTGTGCTTTGCAGACGGGGACACTGAGGCACAGGAAGGTTCTTTAATGCTACAGGGAAGGGACGTAACAGGCCAGAAAAAAATAAAATAGAACAGTCTTGGTCAAATAGACAGATGTTTTCAGCAAAGCCTGTTCCCTGAAGTTTTTTTAACCATGATTTTAAATAATGAAACACATTTTCCTTTTACTGTTAACATGGAAATGGGAGCATGTGCAAGAAGAACATTGTTGTCTTTCAAAATATTATAAAACAGAGTATGTACAAATCCGATTAAGTTTTCTCTAATTAACTTCAACCTCTTTCCTGCCAGTAGCTTGCATAAAAGAAGGAGACAAGAAACACTAGTGAGAGCTCTTCAGAGAGATCTACAGACATTGCTTTGAAAATTTACTCACAGTGAAGCACAGACTCAGTTCCTCCTCCTATTATCATTTCTGTGAATCTCCAATGTGTATTTTGCACTCACTGCACTCATGGGACTTCTGTTGAAGTTACTGAGAGTGCAGTGTGGGGGATGCACGTAGTATTTTACAGACCCTTGACAGTGGTGTAGGCAGGAAGAGCTGAACTCAGCTCCACAATTGCTCCTGTGATCTACTTATATGTTCCTCTGACTACACCATATAAATTTGGGAAGAAATAGGGATTCTGCTTAGGAGCAACTGTGTCCAATTCCCTCCTTCCCATGCACAAAATCCATGAGGAGTGGGAATAACTGCTGATTTTCTCACTGATCCCTATAAGTGTATTTGGAAGCTCCTGTTGATGTGCCCAGCTGGATATGGTAACACTGTGCCAGGAGCTCATATGAAGGGGCCAGCACAAATTCCTGCCACTTAGCTGTGCTCAGCGGAAAACAGTTCATGTAGAACTGGACGAGCACTAGGAGGTTTGAGGGAATATCTGGTTTACACTGGGATTTATTTTGAGGAATGCAAACACAATACAGAACTGTAAAAAAAGTGCAATATTTCTGCTGGCTGCAGCAAAAAGTTTAAGATAGAGGAACTCCCTTGGATATCAATCCAAAATTCACTCTTGCTTAGGACCTGCAGTGCCAGATCAAACCGGTGGTCCAGCAGCACACACCGGTGTGACATTGACCTTAACACTGGTGAGGGAAACACTGTGAAAAGGTTAGGGGAACACTGGGCAGTCATGGCTTGACCATGAAAACTCTGAACAAACTAAGCTTTTTCCCTTATTTCAGTGAAGTATGTGAATGGCCAAGATCATCCATATTGGACTCTGCAGGAGCAATGTTAATAAAACTCACAAAAGAATAAAACAATTTTCACTGGCTGGATTTCATAAGTAGCTTGTGGCCTACATTGTACTGCTAAATTTTTATTTCACAAAGTGGCAAAAAATAATAAAAGGAAATAACTGTATAAGGTATTTGTGTTCCACTTTTTCCTAGCGCCTTGCATGAGAGCTCTCTGACATCTAGACCTGCAGATACTACCGCAGCACCTATAAATTACAACTAGCTGGCAATTACAAGGCGGCAAGTGCAACTGTGGGGTTATGAGAGGAGGTTTGCAAAGATATTTATAATGCAGGCAGCTGGGAGCAGTTACCAGCACATACACCTGAAAAGCAGCACCGTTCAGAGGAAAGCAGACAGGATGGTCCAGGGATGTATGTCCCAGGGAACATGAGCAGCAAGCCCAGAAGCTGGTTCCACTAGATGGCACCCGGCACCAGCATCTTATTTTTGGGTGAACAGCGGGAGAAAAATGGGTGACAGGAAAGCCGAACTGAACGTAACCTCCCTACACATCTCAGCCCAAGAAAATGAGAACTGCGAATCTCAGCCGGTTCCCCCTGTGAAAGCTGAAAATCAGAGGCCATTGAAAGTAAGTGTGGCAAAACTGGCAGGGGTTTCCACCCCGAGTTTCCCAAGAGGCTGTGAGAAGGCTGAAATAACAAAAAAGGAGAAATTAAATCCATGTAGTTAATTAAATCTTTCTTCTACCTCGGGCTTATTTTCAGTTTTAAATAAGATCCTTCGAGTCTATGTCATCAGCATACATTAGTTGTCCTATAGAGAACCAAATTGTGCTGCTACTCTTTATGTGGGGAGTTTACTTCCACAACAGCTCTCATGGAAAAATGTTTTAGTCCTACACCCTGTACAAACTAATGGTGAATGTATGTGCTAAGGATGTGTCCAAAGTGGCTTGTCAAACTTACAGAGAGCTCAGACCAAAATCTGGAAAACACTGGTATGAGCCGCTTTTGACTTCAGACACAGCCTGAATCTGAAGCGTCTGCAGAACACAGCAAAAATAATTAGGAATTGCTTGAAAATGTAATTTAAGCTGGCAGCCTAATGTCACGTTATTTAAAAAGTTATGTCACAGATTAGATTAATTGGCTTCCTTATGAGTTAGCCTCAGCAGGGGTGTAGCAAGGGCATGTAGCAAAGCCTAAACTGTCTGGCCTTCCTGATGAGCCAGATCATAGCTGAGGATGAGGAACAGGGTAGAGAGAGCACAGGGAAAGTCACACTGTCACAGCCTGCTTCCAGGAGTAAGTGTCTAATGAGCAGGAGGGATAGTGCAGAGCAGAGTGCGTTTGTTCATGAGCGGTCACTGCCTCGGCTGCTAAATTGAAGGTATGCTGAGGTGCCACTGGCACACACTGATAGGGTGTAAAGCTAGTGCCTATTTGCAGAAGAGGACTAATGCATGAAAACAGTTTGTAGAAATGGCAAAGGGCTTATTGCTCAGTGCCAAAGGCTTTTGTCATTTGTTTTATAGTCAGGTGGAGGGCAATGATGCTGCCTGTGGGTTGCAAATTTTGTCATCACCAAAGGACCTGGGAGGTCAAACCAAACTGAAGCTTGTGCTGTGTCAGTGTGCTTGGTCCTGCTCTCCACAATCTTCATCCACACACAGCTACCATAACAATATTTCTCTGTCAAATATGAAATACATGATGAAGATATTTTTACCTCTTCAACCAACAGAGGCTCTACGTTCAGTTGATGTATTTCATCATCTGTAACATCATGTTCACCTGCTACACCTGTCCTCACTCTTCATGCACACCCGTAAAATACACACAGAACTGCACAGGAACAATAAATGCCCATCTTTCGGGGGAATGGTCATGTGACACCCTTTCCATCACTCACATGCACCATGATCACCTGAAAGATCAAAGCACCTGCATATGTACCTACAGCCTAAACCACTTTGTAAACCATACCTGCAACAGCACAAAACGCAGCAATCCTTCCAGCCCTCCTCCTGCCAGTGGACACCTGATCCATCACTGCATCTTGGGGCAAGAGCTAGCAGGGGCCATTGATGGGTCTTTAAACTAGACTCGAAGCAGGATGGGGATAAAACTGGGCTTGCTAGAGAGGAGCCTGAGAGCAGCATGCCAGTACCTGTGGGACAGTGTGGTAGGAGAGTCTTACAGCTGGCTGTCTCAGTGAACATGTGGGATGATGATCCTTGTGGTAGCAAAGATACAAGGGTTGATAGGCTGGTAACTATGGATGCATGTGGAAACAGTCTGGAGGGAATTAGGGCTCCCCCATCCATAAAGCCGACAGGGTCACCAGCCCAGATGAAGTGCATCTATTCCAATGCACACAGCATGGGCAACAAGCAGGACGAACTGGAGGCCATAGTGCAGAGAGAAAATTATTATATAGCTGCCATCATGGGAACGTGGTGGGATGACTCACAGGACTGGAGTGCTGCAATTGACGGCTACCAGCTCTTCACAAGAGGGACAGGCATGGAAGGCGAGGTGATGGGGTGGCCTATATGTCAGGGAGGGACATGAATGTATACTACTTAATGATGGTGATGACAGGGTTGAGTGTATATGGTAAGAATCAAGGGGAAGGCCAACAAGGCAGATAACATGATGAGAGTTTGTTACAGACACTCTACAAGCAGCTGGGAGAGGTTTTGCATTCACTGCCTCTTGTTCTTGTGGGGGACTTCAGCTTCCCAGATGTGTGCTGGAAATATAATACAGCAGAGAGGGAACAGTCCCGGAGGTTCTTGGAGTGTGTAGAAGATAACTTTCTGACGCAGCTGGTAAAGGAGCTGGCTCCTTCTGGGTCATGCACTCGCTGGACGGCTGGGCCCAGAGAGTGGTAGTGAATGGAGTTAAATCCAGTTGGCAGCTGGTCACAAGGGGTATTACCCAGGGCTTAGTGCTGGGGTCACTTCTGTTCAACATTTTTATCAATGATCTTGATGAAGAGACTGAGAGTAACTTTGTAGATGACACCAAGTTAGGTGGGACTGTTGATCTGCTTGCGGGTAGGGAGGCTCTTTACATGGACCTAGACAGGCAGGACCAATGGGCTGAGGCCAATTGTATGAGCTTTAACAAGGCCAAGTACCGAGTCCTGCACTTGGGCCACAACAACTCCATGCAAAGCTATAGACTTGGGGAGAAGTAACTGGAAAGCTGCTCAGCAGAAAGGGACCTGGGAGTGTTGATTGACAGCTGGCTGAACATGAGCCAGCAGTGTGCCTAGGTGGCCAAGAAGGCCACCAGCATCCTTGCTTGAATCAGGAATAGTGAAGTCAGCGGGACTAGAGAAGTGATCGTCCCACTCTACCCTGCACTGGTGAGACTGCATCTTGAGTACTGTGTTCGGTTTTGGGCACCATAGTACAAGAAAGACATTGAGGTTCTGGAAGGGCAACAAAGCTGGTGAAGGGTCTTGAGGATAAGTCTTATGAGGAGTGGCTGAGGGAACTTGGGTTGTTTAGCCTGAAGAAGGGGAGGCTGAAGAGGGACCTTATCGCTCTCTACAGCTACCTGAAAGGAGGTTGTGGGGAGGCAGGTGTTGGTCTCTTCTTACAAGCCACATCTGACAGGACAAGAGAAAATGGCATTAAGTTACACCAGGGGAGGTTTAGGTTAGACATTAGGAAACACTTCTACACTGAAAGGGTTGTCAAGGACTGGAAAAGGCTGCGCAGGGAGGCAGTTGAATCACCATTCCTGGATGTATTTAAAGGCTGTCTAGATAGGGTGCTCAAGGATATGGTGCAGAAGTAGCCTGGTAGAGACAGATAATGGTTAGACTCAATGATCTTATAGGGCCTTTCCAGCTATAGCAATTCTGTGATTCTGTGACTCGGATTTTGTGATTCTGCATCATGCTGTAGAGACACCAATGCCTGACACGCCTTCATGCCTCCTGGCACCCTCTCACTTTCCAAGTCTTCCCCTTATACTGGATACTTGCCTTCTGACACATCCAATCCTCCAACTGCCTGCTCTGCTGCTTTACCAAACATGGAGAGCAAGGTGAAACACATCAGACTGTGCAAGAGTTGATGCTGACGGGAACAAGAAGCTGTTTGTCAGGGACAAAGAAAGATCATGCAGTAGTAGCAAACTGCTTGGACCACTATATTGTTAATTTTTAGCATTTATAACACATATTGTGCATGATACTTCTATTTTTTCCACCTTTGTTTTGTTTGGAATAGGACTGTGCTGTCAGTCAAATGCTTTTGCTCTTAGCCAGGTTTGCTGCAGATACAAAGCTTATGAGTTCATGCTGTGTGTTCATCCTGTTCCTCAAACCCTTTCAGCCCACAAGCCAATTTCAGATATACTGTCAGAAGGATGGAGTTTTCAAAAATTAAATAAATCCAGTAAGTTCCACTAAGTAAAGCAAAACCAAAGATAGATTGAGGCAGGGAAGGAAAGAGACTGAAGAAGTCTGCTGCATGTCACACCGGGACAGAGCTTTGACATGGATGATAGTGAGAAATCTCCCAATTCCCATGTTCTAACTGTACATGGAAACAAATTAACCTCCAGCTCATGATTTTTTGTGGTGAGTCAATCACAAGGTACAAGCTGTAGAGAAGCAGGCTTCACAAACTCCAGGGCTCACAGATTTTAAAACATGTACGACTCTAGAACAGATTTTTTTTTGTACACAGGATTGTTCTTCTGTTATTAGGTAGAAGCCAAAGAAAAGTTATTTCACCTTTTTGTTGTTTTTTTTGTTGTTGCTGTTTGGTTGGTTTTTTATGTGGACAAGTGTGCTGTGACAAATCCTAGAGGAACACCTGAATGTAACTAGTTCTTACGGGGAAAAATTGCCTTGTTTATATCATGCCATAGAATCTGTACTTCTCTATTGTTAAACCCACTAGTTACCAAAGAAACTGGATTGGAAAGAAAAGCATGGGCCTTGAAAATGGAGGTGTTGCAATGTCTGACTTCTAGGGCTTTTGCCCTTAAAACATCATTCCTGTGCTAAACAGTGAGGGCCCCTGAGGACAGCTCAGTGGACATGCAGGTAAACAGACATAGAGAGTGCTGCCTGCTAAAAGCAATAGGAAACACTGAGCACACAGGCATGGCCAGGACCCTGCCTTCCCTCAGTGGCAGTCACTGGCTGGTGGATGAAGAAATCAACAGGACTTTAGGACCTGTCCCAGTGTTTTCCTAGGTCAGAGACACAGTAATACATTTAATATGGTGGTATTGGTAAGGAAAAGTGGATATAAACTGAAAGAGGAGGTTCAGACTGGATATAAGGAGAAACTTTCTCCCCATGAGGACAGTTGGGCAGCGCAACAGGTTGCCCAGGGAGGCTGTGCAGTCACCATTCCTCCAGGTTTTCAGAACCCAACTGGATAAAACTCTGAGAAACCTGCATTGAGCAGGAGGTTGGACCTTGGAAGAGCCTTTCCAGTCTGCTGATCTTATGATCACCCTGTGTATAAACCAGGCAGATTCTTCTAAACTTTGCATATTTTGCTAGCTATTGCAAGGATCTAAAACATCTCCTATGCAGTTAGCCATAACGTACAGAAATGACAACTTAGTGAAGCAGCATAGAAAATGCTGAAATGATGTATTTTATAACCAGAGTCATGTGCAATGTTCTACAGAAATGGCAGAGCACAACTACATTGTCCCTTTTCACCATTCCCGCACAGTTATCACCAATATGATATTGAAAACACACAACCTGGGATCACCTTCCTGGATTCTAGCTTTGTATTTACTGATAATGATTTCAGGATTTTTGCTGTGCAACTTAGGTATTTCTATTGGTGCTATGGAAATGTCACTCTAAAATACCATGTATCATCATGTGCCTACATGTGTCTTACTAGTATGGTGGCATCCCGTTCCTGAGCAGTTGGCCCAGCCCTTGAAGTGTACTTAAAAAAAGATATCTTAAGGGAAAATCAGAGAAACTATGGGCTAAATGCCAGAGGAACAGGACAGGAGAGATAAAAAGCCAGGTGCTGGAGTTAGAGCCACAGGTCACCTGTAGCACCACAAAAACAAAGCTGAGAAAGGGGATTTAAAAAACCTGCAACTAATTAAAGCTAAAGAAGGATCCCTTCAAGCTAATTGATGCCTATGTTAAATCCCTGAGCCTACCTCAGGACCTCCAGTGCATAGGGTGACCTGAATGAAGAAGCATTGTGATGGAAGTTTATTACTTGTAATGATATATAACCTTTCATTCTATGTACTTTAGGTAAAGTAATATAGCTTTCATTAAGTTTAGAAATGCTGTGTAAAGCCTTGGTGGCATTTCTGTTTTTCTGCACTTACCTCACACAGTCTAAAAAGATAAAGTATAAACCCAAAGGCCTGTAGCTTCAGTGTAACTGTGAGTGCTGCTTAGGCAGCATTGTGATCCTAGGAACACTGGTCTATCCGCCTTCAGAGAGGATCATGGGAGAGGACATTTGTATCAAGGAAATCTGCCAAGAGACCCAAAACTGAAGGATGATGCTTCAATTCTGACCAAATTTAAGGGAATAAACATCCTGGATAGATCCTATGACAGTGCTCTGGTGAGTGGCCAAATGCGGCTCTCAGCCAGACACCAACACAACTATATTCTAGCCAAAAACTTGAAAATGGGAATATGAAATTCACGTAGTCTGACTCTCCAGGGAAGCTGCGTACTTCTGTTTCCAGACTATGTCATCTTTTGTACAATACATAGCTCAGTGGATGCTGCAGCTGAATGTCAGACCATTGCAAAGGGCTGTCACAGGAAAGCATTTGTTACAATACACATTACTTTGCAGAATTCTTAATGGCTGAGTTTTAAAATGAAGACACTGAAAAATTGCTTACCCATGAGGTATTTTGCTGAGGACATAATATGCCGTATATGAATGCTGATACACCTGCAAAATGAAATTAAGAAAAAAAAACAAACAAAAAAAGAGATTAGTAACTGTCACCTGTGTTAAAAGGGCTCTTTTGCTGCAAAAACAACCTAGCATTTATGGCTAGGGACCCCTTATAAATACTTCAAAATCTGTCATAGAAAAGAACAATACATTAATTCACCTAACACTGTTGTGTGTTCTTTTCCTCTTGCACTTTATTAGTGTTTGACAAATCGTATACATCCAGATGCGCTGTGTTGTTACCATGACTACCAGGTCTTTGATTAAACTGGGGGCACATGGTCTCTGCGAGGGCTAAATATAGAACAATCATTGATGAGGACACCTTGGTCAGCTGGAGACATTCTCCATCATTATAACTAGACAAAACAGGGATAGAATGCATGGTTTTTTTCTTTATTCCCACACAAACAAAATGGGGTGTGATGCTAGGTGAACTCAAAGCACATTGTAAGACCTCTGTCAGTCAGTAAATGAAACCTTACTGACTTAGGGCATAAAGCTGACCTCACATTTGTTTGACCTGCTAAGTTGCATCTTCCTATCAATTTGCACTTCGGGCCTTGGGGAGGAGTTTGTCAGCTTGCATGACAGATCATCTGAGAAGGGAGAGTTTATTACTTACGTTCTAAGTAGTTAATAATAATACCAGAGTCAAGGTCAGCGATTTAACAGTTGGTGATTTTCTGCCAGTGACAAGGCAACTCCTAACAGCGAGCTGTGCTTGCCCAAGGTGAGCAATGCAGAGCAACACAGGAGTCAGGAAACTAGTGCGAAAAGTCTAAATATGAATGATTTTATACGCATTTATTCAGCCACTCACTTTTGCAATTCTGTCCTGTTACTGTATGTCACTTAATAGATAAATATTCTCCTAACAATCATTTTGCTTGACTTCTACTTAAATCTTTAAACTAGTTGCTCTCCAGTAGCTCTCATGAGGCATCCTGTCGCAGAGGACAAAGGAGGAACTTCTTGAATACTTGCTTCACCAATCAAATTTTTTTGATCAAAATTGTCTTCCTAGGTACCACTGGTTTTGCACAGTTACTGTTTTTAACTTATGCCAAGAAACATAAGATGTCCTGGATAGTTCTGCCAGCCTCATCAGTGGCCATCCCAAGCACATCACTAGCGTCACAGACAAGTAAGCATGACTCACTACCTGCCCCTCTCAAGGGCAAGCCTGCATAGTAGTTGTCTATAACAGGCTTACATCTTTTGGTGGCTCAGTAGAGAGGTAGATAAACACATCATCCTGTCAATATTAAAACAAACTTCAATCCAAACACTAAATTCTTACACTACTGCATGAACCCCATGAAGAAAGCTACCACTAGAGTATAGAGGTGGAGGCACTGGAATTCTACCTGTGAAATGGAGAGACTGATGCCAGCCAGACTGGTGTGATTCCCTTCTTCCTCTGTGCAATTAATTCTCTTCATTACAGGGACATCACCAGTTTGCATCCCAAAATTGTATCTCCTTTTAGGCATTCAGATATGTAAAGATTCCTGCAGCAAGGTGAGTCTCTGGTGTATTGATACCAGCCAAGGTCTAGGAACACAAGTGAATTCACTGCAAGCTAGCATTTATTTTAGTATGGGTGTCCTTTTTAGATCCACTTATTTCAGATGATGTCCAATAAATTACCATTATCTCACCTACATCCAATCATACCAAAGAGCTCTTTAATCTTATAGTGCTGATAATGGGGACCCGGCTGATGCATGTGGCCTTAGATTTTACTCCAACTTTGGTGAAGTTCTAAACCTGCTAAAATTCCTTAAAGAAAATGCACTGGAAGACTGAATTTGTCTACAGGGCTGAAAAATCTAATAATACATTGCTTTTAAATACTGCGCAACTTTTGTCTTCAAATATCTTGGCCATAGTATGTAGAAAATTGTGTAGATATATAAATTGTGATCTGAGGTAAGGACTGGTGTTGAAGGCAAGAAGCCACGCTGTATTGTCAGCTATCAGAGGTAGAAGCCAGCCCCCAAAATGAGTAAAAACAGATGCCTTCAGGGGAAAATAGAGAAATGTGGCAAGCTGGAGGGAAAAGAAACAGCTGATGTCCCTTCTTGTGCTACAGAGTCATGGAATCATAGAATCATTACGGTTGGAAAGGACGACCAGGATCATCAAGTCCAATCTTCAGCCCAACCACTAGACCATAGCCTCCAGTGCTACAGCCACCCATTTTTTAAACACCTCCAGGGATGGTGACTCCACCACCTCTCTGGGCAGTCTGTTCCAGTGCCCATCCACTCTCTCAGTAAAGAATTTCTTCCTAATATCTAATCTAAACCTCCCTTGACGCAACTTGAGGCCATTTCCTCTCATTCTATCATTAGTAATTTGGGAGAAGAGACCAACACCAGCCTCGCTACAACCTCCTTTAAGGTAGTTGTAGAGATGCTACATCTCCTTCCAAAAAAGCACATTCGAGCACTGCTGTACCATGCTGAGAAATAGAATGTGATTTATTTATTGTCTGGAGTTTATGAATCTCCCCATTCCTCCATGGCTTTGCCTAGGGGGAAAACTCTTTAAGGCAGGATTCATACTCTGGCTCTGTGTTTGTACAGCACCCAGCACATTGGGCCAATGTTAATGACTGCAGGATAAAATGGTCACTCAAATCCAGTGTGGGGAGCCCCTAGTAAGCCTTGTAAAACAGAGACTATTATTTTGACTACTAGCCAGTATATCCAGTGACTAATACTGGCTTTCGTAAGTCCTAGTAGCACCCTCTGCTGTAATCTGGATCTGGTGTTGTATCTAATTCACAGCTGCTCATCAGAATGCTTTTTGGATTTCAGTCTTGGGGAGAAAAATCTGCGGACTTTTAGCTGAGAAAGAAAGAAACAAAGCCCTTTGGTACCCATCACACAAACTTCACTAGAAAACAATGCTCTCAGGCTTTCTGCCTACTGCTGTGAGCTCCGGAGCAGCGGGTACACTTGCAGCTGCCTGAGCACACTTTACGTAAGTGCTGGGGGAGTTGAAGGGTGAGACTTTCCAATGCCGTCCTGGAAAGCACAACTGAAAGGCTGACTCCATCTCAGCCGAGGGCTTGACACGAGGTTAGGAGTAAAGGGCACACATTGGGATGGAGTGAGAGACTGGAGAGAAAACTTTGGTATGACAGTGGGTAAAGGAATACAGGGGATGAACTGAAAGGGAGTGAGAGGGGAAATTATAAGCACTTGTTCGATAGAGGTACACAGTCTTGAGGAAAGAGATCAAAGTGAGAACACTTCTCTCTTAAAGGACTCTGTGCTTAAGAAGTCAGGCAGACCTCTGTTTAGTGAGATAATGAAAGGCTAGTTAAAATTACAAATGGCATAGTTTATCTTCACTTGTTCTCCACGTTCCACGTTGAGATGGTTGGCTCATGGTTAGGATGGCATAAAGGCAGCCAAAGAAAATGTGGCCCCACTCTCCTTGGTTAAATATAGTTTATACTTTGTCAGCAACTCTCATGGAGAATAAAACAATTGTCAGTGCATTCTTTGACAAAACCAGAGCTGCAAGTAGGAATTCCAGTGTTTGGATTATTTTTTTTCCGGAACAGAGTGTATATTCGCTCAACTCTTACCAGTCTAAGGAGAAAAAAATCAAGATAAGGATTAAAATATCTCTCCTTTCAATTCAACTTTTATTAGATTCAAGGCCATTTCCACTCTGGACATTTGAGTGAAAGATGTACATAATTTTAGTGGGAATTTTCAATATATACACACTATATAGTCAAGTAGTACATCCATTCATCTTCAGTTGTTGGATGAACTAGGTAACAGATGTGTAAAGTTCAAAAGTTTCTTTGACAGAAGTGCAGATGAAAAATCCATTTGTAATGTATCTGATAAAAGTAATATTTTTATTAGTTAAAAATGTTACTTTAAGAATTTATGAAATCACATGTAAAGGTCTTTGCTGAAGGTTCTTCTGTAAAGAGTTTTGTATCAGAATATTATCCAAATTGTAAATAACATGGAGATAAACCCAAGAATTTTGAATTAACAATGACATTTAAAACTACCTGATCTTTAATAACTGAACATTAATGAACTAACATGCAGCCTCTCTAGGAGCATATAGGATCATAATATTTACATTACACACTATACTGGTGAGTTAAAAACTGATCTTGAGATGGAACTTTAAGGTCAGTTTATGAAATGTGTAATATATGTGCCTTTCATTGCCAACCAAATACAAAAGAGAAAAAGAGAACTCTTTTTTTTAAAATCTGGTATTTATATTATTATAAAAACAACCCTAGTTAACAGAGATTAATTCTAACTAAATTTTCAATATTTCTTAGCTAAAAACAAGACAATACAAAGAAACCTTTCTCTAAAAGAAATTTTGAAATCTATAAATAATTTAATTATTTGAAAGTCAATATGGAATTTAAATAATACCTTATCTATATTCCTGATAATTTTGTGGAGTTTTCCAATTTTTTTTGCTAAATAAATATATTCTGAGCATATAAGACATACCCACCTTAAAAAAACAAGCTCTCCTATGTCCAAGTCCCTGTAAATGCTAATAGATAACAAAGCTATTGAAAATTCTGTTGAAAAACTGTTGAAAATTCTCCTGTGCAGCAATATCTTTATATTATAGCAATAAAAATATTTAATTCTCAGTGAGTCTTCATTGAACATGGGTGCAAAGGGAAAAGAGAAAGCAGTCCAGGCTTCAAAACCAACTGTAATAAAAATCAATTTTAGAAATAATTACTCCAAAATATCATACATTATCCATTTTATGAGGGATAATATATGGCAGAATGTGCAATGAAATAAATATTTTTTAAATCTTCAGAAGAGTTGTGAGTTTCATATGTGAACTTTTTCTTGAGAGAACTTTTGGAAGAAGAATGTGTCAATTGAGGGTAGATTTAGATTAGCAATGAAGAAATTTTTCACCGTGAGGGTGGTGAGCCAGTGAAACAGGCTGCCCAGGGAGGTTGTGGATGCCCCAACACCGGATGTGCTCAAGACTGGGTTGGATGAGGTTTTGAGAAACCTGGTCTAGTGGAAGGTGTCCTTACCTGTGGCAGGGGGATTGCGACTAGATGATATTTAAGGTCCCTTCCAACTCAAACCATTTTATGATTCCATGAAAATATTCTGATGACATTTGCACTCTTTTTCAGGTCAAAAACCACAATTCTGTGTTCTCGCAGTGATTTATTAAATTAACAGAACATGTTTTGAGTCAAGGAGGTACTTAAGGTCATTACTGTTTCGGACAATGTGTTGGTTTTGAGACATAAACTTCATTGAAGTAAACAGCAATTTAAGCTTCAAAAAACTATGCTTCTGAAATTCTGCAGAATTGAACCATGATTCAAAAAAGTATTAGAAATGTAATAGGCAAGTAATACAATAATATTTACAAGCTGTAAATAAAACATTAGTCCAACAGATGTTCAAAGTTACCTGTCTGAACATGTGAGCATAGATTTGAAGATTATACTACCATGACTTTACACTGTACAATCTAAGGAAAAATATATGTCAAGAAATAATATTTGATGAGACCAATATAAAACACTCCACATCTAAAAGGCCAGACCTTTTGGCAATGAACTTTTGGTGAATTGTTAGATATGGGAATAGTACCAAGAATTTGATTATGAGATTAAATGCTTGATCTGTGCTATCAGTATCTTAAGGTATTAGTAATAATTGTGTATGCGTAGTAAAATACTACAATTTGGTAGAATGTTGTCTCTTCTTTAGTTCGTATTGTGGCACAAAACCTTTAAATGAATCCATGTAGTTAGAGCAGTACCTCATGTTGCAGATTCTGAGCCCAACAATGTGTATGATATTTGATATTTGAAAAGTCATGGCCATCAGGTGAAGTTCTTGGTGACAGGAAAAAGGGAAACGTTACACACATTTTTAAGAAGAGTAAAAAGGAGGACCACGGGAACTACCAACCCATCAAACTCTCCTCTGTGCCTGAGAAGTCATGGAACAGATCCTCCTAGAAGCTATACTAAGGAATATGGAGGACACGGAGGTGATTCGAGACAGCCAGCATGGCTTTACAAAGGACAAGCCCTGCCTGACCAACCTAGTGGTCTTCTACAATGGAGTGACTACATCAGTGGGCAAGGGTAGAACTACAGATATCTATCTGCAAGACCTTTGGCACAGTCCTCCACAACATCCTTCTCCCTTAATAGGAGAGGCCTGCTGGGTGAACTGTTCAGTAGATGAGGAATTGGTTGGATGGTCACATGCAGAGGGTAGCGGTCAACAGTGCAATGTCCAGATGAAGATCAGTGATGAGTGGTGTCCCTCGGGGATCTGTATTGGAACCAATACCATTTAATATCTTCATCAATTATATATAATGGAATTGAGTGCACCCTCAGCAGGTTTGCAGATGACACCAAGCTGAGTGATGTTGTTGACATGCCTGAGGGATGAGATGCCATCCAGAGGGACCTGGACAAGCTCAGGAACTGGGGCCATGCGGACTTCATGAGGTTCAACAAGGCCAAGTGCAAAGTCCTGCAACTGGGTTGAGGCAACCTCTGGTATCAATACAAGCTGGGGTGTGAAGGGTTTGAGAGAAGCCCTGTAGAGAAGGAATAGTGGGTACTGGTGGATGAAAAGCTGGATATAAGCAAGCAATGTGCCATGCAGCCCAGAAGGCCAACTCTATCCTGGGCTGCATCAAAGAAGTATGGCCAGCAGATCAAGAGAGGTGATTCTGCCCCTCTATTCTGCTCTGGTGAGACCTCACCTGGAATACTGTGTCCAGCTCTGGAGTCCTCAGCACAGGAAAGACATCGACCTGTTGGAACAGGTCCAGAGGTGGACCACAAAAATGGTGAGAGGGCTGAACACCTCTCCTATTAAGAAAGCCTGAGAGAGTAGGAGTTGTTCAACCTGGAGGAGACTCCAGGGAGACCTTATAGCAGTCTTTAAGTACCTGAAGGGGGCCTATAAGAAGGATGGGGACAGTCTTTATAGTAGGGCCTGTTGTGACAGGACAAAGGGTAATGGTTTTACACTAAAAAAAAGGGTAGATTTAGACTAGATATAAGGAAGAAACTTCTACAAATGTAGCACATAAATCTGGCATTATGTACACAGTTAACTGTCTCTGCAAAGCTGAAGGATTTCAGTCCAGGGAACGGTATTGTTCTGTACAGATGATTAGGAGACTGTTTTTTGTTGTCCCGAATGCAGCACTGATTAGGCACTTGCTGAAGTCAGCAACAATCTACTATTGACTTCAGCAGGAGCAAGTATTATTCCCAAATTACTATGTCTGTAAAGTAAGACAGGCTTTGATTTTAATCCATATTCTAAATTGATGATTTCACCCTGATGGAACAGTGAACTTGAAAGAGCAACCTCCTTATGAATTTTTTCTCTCAAGAAATGAAATTCATATAACACCTTATGGATTATTTTATGTTCAATGAATTTTCCATTGTATTATGACTGATTATGCTGAAAATGTATTAAAATTAACAAGATATATGGCTTTAAAAGAAATCCACAGCTATTTTTTTTTTTTTTTTAAGTTTGGCAAGGACAAGTCATTAATAATTTCAGAATTGAGTTGTTAAACAGAATTCTAGTTAATTCTGCCAGCTCCCAAGAATTTACACTTAATCTATCTTCCTTGTTTGACTTCTGCCTTGGGCAAAACTATTACATTTCAGCCAGTGACCCATTTCCACAAACGTTTAAAGTTACATTTGAGAGTGGGAGAAAGATGAAAGTAAGCAGTGTTTCCAAATTACAGACATTAATTTCAATGAAAAAAACAAGTTAGATGCCTGAAAATATTTGCATCCCTTACAGAACTGTAATACAGATTGGCTTTGGATGTCACAATTCCAGTAACACAAATTCAATAGGTTTTAGAATTCTGGCTGTATACTTTCTCATAGCAAGATGCTTCATCAGTGTAAAGCCAGTGTCATTATTTACATGTGCATGAGCTGGAATAAATACCTGTCACAAATCTTCCCTTCTAGGTTTTCCCATCACCAGCTAAGAGACATCCATTCTGGTGAATGTGTACAGGCCATCACACAAATATACCAAAATTAAAGGCTTTTGAAAGACATTGGTCCTCAATGAGTCCAGATTTTCTCATTTTTGTCACCTTATGTTTTACTAAATTGAACATTGCAAAATGTATGTGTGATTTGATTCTTTCCTTTTGTTGGTTTCTGAGAAACTCTCAGAAATAATCAGTCATTCTGAATGACACTAAGTAGAAAGTATTATTTTCCACCAAAACCATGGATAACAGAATAATGTTTTAGAATTGGATAGAGACAAATTAGAGGGATTTCTAAACAAAAGGAAATAAAAATATATAAACTATTGTCTGATAAGTAACACAATCAGTTGATAGAGTCGAACATTGTGATAAGTCTTTAAAAAGCCAGCTAAGGAGGCTAATTTTGGCACTGTAAGAATCAGATTCTTGAACAGTTTTCTTGTACAGTCGTGTTTCTTCACCAAAAGTATATTTAAAAAGAAAGAAAAGAATGAAAGTAGGGATGGAGAAGAGAGATATTCAGAACTTCAGCAGTTTTCTTGCTATGTGTATTGTACTTGACAAAGTGTTAAAATTCTGGGCATCTGCTGAACTGAAAATCACACTAAAAAATCTCAGATATTACCTGTTTAAAGACGTTAGCATGAGTTTCCAGGAATGTTATGTATTTTGGACATGTCATAAATCTCCTGTGCACTAGGCTGCTTGTGGCTGTTGAATTGAACCCTTTAAATGGCTATTCACTCCATCTGAATTAAAGTTGACTAAGTTTCCGTGGGCCAAATGGAAAAGCCATTAGAGGAGTTGAAGTTCTGCCATATCAGCTGATGTAAAAGAAGTAGTGTGTATATATATATATGTGTATATATATATAGGCTGGTTCCTTGCTTTTGTTGTTGCCCTAGTCACTGCCATAGCAATCTTCTGACCACTTTAAACAAAAAGCTGTAGTCAACTCCACCCTTATCATGTCTCTAAAATACATCTTTGTTGATTACAGTACACTTGAAAGCACTCCTGACAGTTGCTCAGATATCATCTCTGAGGTTAACATCTTTTCAACATATCACATTCTTTCACAACATTTATGCCGCAGGTGAATAAATGCCATGGACAGCTGCCCAGGGAGAAGAAATGAAACTCTGCAAGCAATCCCAGCCTCACCCCATCTCTTCACACTACCTTTTTGTTCAGTGTGACATTATGTGGGAGCCAACTTTTTGGCATGATAATACAATTCTCATGGAATGCAAGGAAAGTCTGAGGGCAAAACTTTTTCCTGAGCACTTTTGTTCCATTACTCAACAGTATCTATTGAAACTTACTAAAGAAGGAAGCAATTAGTGTATTTTCCCAAGACTATATTTGCAATGCAAAATATTACTGAGGTCTTAAAATAATTTTGCAGTTGGTAAAAGTCTGCACCACGTACATACATATATTTCTAGATCTAACATAGACTCAGATTTCAATAATCTAGTCATAGTATATAGATATGTAAAACCAAAACATCTTATAATTTGAATTCAGTACAGTTCCTGTTCACTGATGAGTTAACTGTGATTTTTACTATGACTATGTATAGACTGAATGTCTCTGCAATACTACCAGTGACTGTTTTTGTTGATTTATTTGCCTTATAACTGCATAGCAAATTTCTGTATTCTGCTATTTAATCTAATTTGCTTGTATTTTTATAGTTCAACAAAAAAATATATTTGAAGATCAACTGAACTGTTGAAGAGTTATAAGGGTGGATGTTACATTTTGGTGTTGAAGTCTCTTGGTAATTTTGAAAAAGTTAAAATTGAGCCTTGGATATATGTCATCTGCAGGTCAATTGCATTTAAATAATTATCACCTATTAGTGATAATTTCATTAATATTCTTATTATATTTAATTTTTTTTCTCCTCATCATCTATCTGTGAATCCTGTTTTAGTTGAGGTGTTAGTAGTGTTTTGGTTATAGGGAGGGTAAACTAGAACAGTTATTGTTTGAGCTCTTCCTCCTGTTGGCACAACATTTGAATTATTGGAAAATGTTTTGCTTTGTTTTAAATCTAGGTTCTTCTTCCACTTGTACAGGTTTATACCAGCAGTCAAGTTATTACTTGCCTTCTGCAAGCTTGTAAAAACAGACAATGAAGAAAAAGGGAAAGAAAAAAGAAACATATATAAAAGTTGTAAGTCAATTTTTATTCCTCTCTTGTTTCAGGACAGCATTTGGTACAAGTTCTTGCCAGTGAGCTAGGGAATTGCGCATTTGTTGTATATTAAATCGGATGGGACCTCTGCGTTGGGTAAAATAGCTGGCAAGTCGTTTAGGGAAAATACATGAGAGCTCCATCAGAGAAATATTTTTTAGTTTTCAGAGAACAAAAGAAACTGTTAGATGTGATGGGATGAGGAAACTGTCAGTTGCTTCTCATCCTGTGCCAGCCAATGGATAAATAAAAGCTTCCATGACTAGACATGACCTGTTGGCCTCTACCTTAATTCAGTTAAATGAATTTCAGTAAATACAAAGAAAAAAAAAATTAAAACATGTCAAATACCTCTCAAATATGCTAGATTACATTAATTTTCCACAAGAAATATATTTTGAACCTATTTGTCTATGCAGTTTGAGTGCACTGTTGCCTGGTCTGGATATAAATTCAGCATGTACATATGAAGCAGCTTCACCTTGCAGTAGTGATAAATGTGAGCCTGGAAATGGATATTTGAGGAATCCAGTGGATAAACTTTTAAATTCTTTTAATAGTTATGTACTTTCCTTTTATTTTAAACTGTGAAAATAATTGGAAAGTACTAAAGACATTTCAAAATGTCAAGTTTTGATTTAAAATTGTGACAGAAAATAATTCTTCAGCAAGTAACATTTTATAGACTCTCTACTCAAATTATGTTTGATAATAATACTAAGCTTAAATTCACAACATCTACACTTCCTTTACTGTATAAAGGTCTCTAATATAGGAATTGAAGACTGGAAAAAGACTGCCTGAGTCAGAGAACTCAGTCTCCTGTTATTGCTGAGACCATATATCTCTAGTAAACATACAGCACTGTAAAGTATTATAATTTCAATCTTGTGAATTTTTGCTGGAAGTTTATTTTTACAATTCTAAAGAAAAGCAATTGATATTTATTTGCAAACACAACAATGAAAGTTGCTAGTGCCAGTTAAAAGAATTGCTCCAAATGGATAAAGTGGTTCTAAAGAAAATTACCAGGAGAATAATGCATAGAATTTATTTGGAGGCTCTGGAATGCATATCAAAATATGCTCTGCTTGATGTTCCTTAAGGCACCACAAAATGTTACCTCTAGGTTTATGAATACTCACAAGCTTACCCCGTATAATAATTTAAGGTTGTTAAATATTTATGTAAATTAAATAACTGCGATCCAAGCCAAAATAATGGAAATTTGCCTGGTTTTCAATTTTTTTGATCACTGATTTACAAACATGGCATTTTCAGAGCTCTGAGGGAGAGGGTGGGAAAGAAGATTTCAATCAGTCTGGAAAGGATTCCTAGAAATTCCATTTTGCAGCCAGTTACAAATGCTATCTCATTTACTCTCAGAGACTTAAAAGCAAGGAAAACTTTGCAGCTAAGATTTTTAGAAGCAATTTCCATGCCCTTCAGACTGGCATATTTCCAAGTTTCTAGTAGAGCAGGAAAAGTAATCCTAAAAGAAGCCCTATGAGTCAGAAACCTGAGAAAGAAAAATACTGTTGTGCTGTGATGTGTTGAAAAAGTTTTAAGATCCAAGTGTTTTCCAGGAGCTGGAGTTTGCAGTTGTAGGTAAATCTCTGCTAGAACTAAGGGCAGGAGCTTGTAAATTAACAAGGCCATTTATCTTGGACACTGAAAAATGAGAAAACTTCATTTTGCCCAAAATAAAAGTGTTTCTTTGCATTTATTAACTAAAACACCTGAAGGAAAAATCCGAACATCTGTATTTACTGACTAATCTGTAGAAGCTACAGATTATACTGGATTTTTCTGGCTTTTCTTCTTCAGCAATCCATTACCTGTTTATTTGATAATGTTAGTTACACTGCAAATACAGACGTTCTTGCATTTTTTGATAATTTAATTTTAATAACCATGAAGTTTTGCATTGCTTTCTTCCAAAATAAGTATGTTGATACCAACATTTTGTAGGAGTGCATTGTTAACACAGTCACTGGTAAGTAAAATGGTTCCTAGAAAAAATAGCCAAAATCTAATACTTTGTTGAAACATAATCTTAATCTATCATGTTTTCAGGTTTTGTGGAAACGTCTCCTGTTCAACCTTTCAGTAGGTAGAAATGTGTTTTTGTTTATACATCGATTTTTAGGATTGTCACTCTTTTCAGAGTTCAGGTGTGGCAATACATCATCTGTGACCTCTATTATTTCCTTGGCTTAAAAATATGGAATTAAATATGAAAACATGGCATTTCTGATCAGTCAAGCCACAGAACAGTCATGACATACTGGTGGTATATGGGTGCTGACCAGATGACAACCAGTTCTTAAGTTTTAATATTTTTCCACCTGGCCTTCTCCAGTATCTCTGAGACATCTTTTCATTCTTGTTTTCTGCATGTTGGCTCTTCTAAATTCCCATGTCCTTCCGTTACTTGGGTCAGAAACTTGCTAATGATGAAAGTTACTAGTGTTTCACAACATCTAGATACAGAGCATGGATGGGAGTTAAAATATGTCTATTTTAACAGGAACTTCCTCTACAAGTGTTAACATGACTTCTTGTTTTCCCATCCTCAGAACAAAGAAACTCACATAGGACCTGTCTGTAGCAGTAGATTTATCATGGCACTTCTTTTTCAGATTTATCTTAGATTGAGTATCTAACATACATCATTTTTCTCAATGGTGCTTTTGGACGCAGGCATAAAATAAAGTCATAAATGAAATGAAAAAAAAAAAGAATGTGACCAAACTTAAAATTAAAAAAAAATGAACCCAGACTTCTGGGAGACTTTTCTAATAGATTATTTGATTTCTCTGCTTCAGTAAAGACTAGAAGAGCTAACAGAAAATGTGACAACAAAGTTTTCCAGTAATGATCAAACCCAAAGCATAGAGTATTATTTTTACATTATACTGATGAAAAATTTTTCGTGTTTGAATATTTCATTCCGTTTTCCCAGTACTGAATCCAACATGCAAATACTGGATAATCTTAAACTGACTGTTACTTGAAATGGAGCCACAGAGCCCACTGAGGTCTTATGATTATGTTGCAGCTCTTAAACTGACCTGGATCCACAAAACACTCTGACTGTTACAACAGGAATACTTGAAATTGAAACGCAGATTCAGAATATTAAATAAAGTTGACCTTTTAACATATGGTTAGATCCAGTTCTTGATCTGATCCTAGATTATTCCACAATAGAAAAAGAGATGAGAAATTTTTTTTTCTTAAAATTGGGAAGAATACCATTAATTAAAAGTGCTTTCCTTCTTTGTGCCCATTCTCCTCCCTTCCAATTGTATTTCCATTTACAGAAGCAAATTTTTTATAAAAGTCAAGAAAATAATTGGAATTACCATTGAACCTGCAGTAATTATTTACTTTTTTTTTTTTTCTTTTCCCCAAGACGAGGAGTGTATACATGGAAAGGTAAAGTAACAAAGGACAACACCGACCTTGTTATGCAGTGGTCCACAGGACTTAGAATTCAAATCGTTAAGGTAGTAAGGTGAATTTATTAAGTCATAAAAACAAGTTTGATGGTGGGAAAAAGAGAGAAAAGACAATTTTTTTTAAAGTGTTGGTGAGTTACTTGGACCCTTTCTAATTTTGAAACCAAAAATATCATTAATCAAATATTTTTTTTATCTTGACAACAGCTAGAAACAGTTTGGGAGGAGACAATGAAAGAATGTTGAAAAGAACGTACAGAAAGTGTTGATGAGGAAACTGTGATTTAAGTACCTCTATGGAGAGAAAGTACAATTTACTAACTGATGACTCACATATATGCAATTTGGAAATAGGTCACAATTTTCTAATAAAATTAAACAGCAAATGGAATGGCTTAGAGAGAGGCAGTGAGTTCTCCAGCTGCTGATGCTTTCACACAAATACCTTCTCCTGTGGGAGGTACAATTTAGTGACACAAAAGGTATCATGCTTCTAGGTTCTAAAGGGTATCCAAGGAAGAGAAGGTGACTGATCATAAGAAAGACTCCCTTATGACATCTACAAGCTTGTTGCCCAAAGATCTGACTCATTCCAAGGAACTTTAGATAAATTTCTAAAGAGTTGGGACCTTAGTGAAATTAATCTGAAACTCTAAGTCAATTAAGACATGCTCATCTTCAATGGAAACTTTTGGACCAGTCTCATTTAACTCTAATAATAGGGGAAAGTAATCATTATTTCCAGTTTTTAAAATTACTTGAACGCTCAAAGCAAGAAGCTATGCAAATGATTTCATGTTTTGGTAAACAACAACAACAACAAAAGTCTTGTTTTGGTTAAGTATATTTTAAGTAACATACAGTATTTGTTTAGACAAAAGACACGTAGACATATAGTAGCCCTGAGTTTGTCTTTCATCTCAAGAATTTCAGAAGGTCATAACTAGTGTTAATGATGCCAGACTGCTACTATGTTTCCATGATCACTGGTCAAGAGACGTATATTCCTTTTATGTGCCCTCCCAGGTGGCTGAACACCACCCACATGTGGTTTGAAGGGTAGCTGTTTCATTAATCGCTGTGCTCTGTGCAAGTAGCACTACAAGCCACATTATTAAACCTGCACAGCTTTCAGATTATGGCTGGCTTGTGTCATTGTGGTCTCTCAGAGGCTGTGGGGCGGCATAGTGTTTTGCAGGTGCAATGCTGAGATTCACACCAATGCAATCCTTTTGGTGGGAAACTTCTAATTAAAAAATTCTTTTGGTGTTATTTAAGTAAATACAGTAGCATCCACATTATCAGATCAAAGGGAAAATATTTACATCAGGAAAGACAGGGAGCATTTTTAAAAGGATGCCTTGACTAAAGACAAACACATATGCATGGGCATGTGCACATGCACATACTTGCAAATACCATAAGCATAACACTTTTTTCTGTAATTATAAAGAAAATTATGAGTGTAAAGATTATTAAAGTGAATATTAGGCAAAGGTGCAAAATTTAAGTACAGAGATTTAGTCCATGTTGCATTTGTGAATTTAAGCTCCAGTCCACTTAAGCATATGCATAACATTATATATATAAGAGACATTACTGCTTGAAGTTATGCATGTACTTAAGTGCTTGGTTGGATTTGGGCCTTAATGCAATTTAGCTTTAATATGTCTTTTGTTTGCTGATTGACTACTTTCATATTGTCTTTCAGAGCAGAACTAATAGGAGAGGTATTAAATAACCATTTTTGCATACTGCATTTGTTATACAAGGTGTAATTATAGCTATTATTTCCTGTATTTCTAACCTGTATTTAGAAACAGAGATAGAGACTTTCAGAGCTTTTCTGTGGGTGCATAACTACCCCAGGACAGTATCTGTAAAATAATTCAGATCCTTCACTTCATATTCTCTCTTCTAACTACTGCTTTGTGATGCCTTTCATTCCTGTGAAACTTTTACACAGGTTCAAACCTTCACCCCAGATTTGGCAAGCTAGATTGAATCTGAAGTCATGCCAAGGTCTGAAAATTCTTGATCAACTATTAAAAATATATTTCCACTTCTGCTTTTCTTGGGTTTAAGTTGGAACTAGAAATGGAACTCCTGAAATAACACAAGAGCAAGTGCCAAATTCTATATGAATATAATTTTTTAAGGCAGGAGGCAATTCCTATTGTGATTTGTCAACAGTTCTAAATAATACTTGTTGACAGCTAGTAAAAGCTTGACACAACCTGAGTAGGCTGTGCAGGTGGGCAAAGGAGAATTTTAGGGAACTTTACCAGGGCTGCTCTGAATGAAACTGATGACTCAGTGCAGTGGGGAGGGCTGTGAAGAGTCATGGTGTTATGCCCCAAGCGTTACTACTGCAGCCTTCAGGAGAGCAGCTGTTTGGCTCACCTGAGGATTCCTTTGCTCTGAAATGATCTCTGTACAGCTGGAATAAGGACTTTACAACATCTAATCACCAACGTGCCACAGATTTAACTTAAGGATGATCCGCATGCTCCCTGTAAGTCTATAGATTGTGTGCTGTACATTGCACTTGTTGAGTATGTATTAGGCATTTACATAGTTAAGTGCATCTCTAGGAGTGTTAGTTCTATTCCAAAGTATCCAAGAAGAATGCAAATAAAGTACTATTTCATTTAAGAAAGAAAGAGCAGGGAACAATCCTGGCCACCCAGTCTCTGGAGAAGTTACAGGGTTGGATCTCTATGCAAGCAGCAGAAAGAAATATTTAAAGAAAATTTGTAATGTTTGAAATGGCTTTTGCTCACCGTCTTTTGGGCATCCAAAAATCTAGTTTTAGGATGGCTAAAGTGCCTGGCAGAGGGAACACAGGTGGTGCTGGTCCTTGGATCTGTCCTTGGCAAGGGTGGATTAGTTGGGACGTTAAGAACTAAAGGAATCATCAAGCTACTCTGCCCTGCTGTTTAAGCTATGATTTCTGTCACCTGTTCTGTCTTCTCATCTGAGAACTGCAGTTTTTTTCTCTAATATGTCAGGAAGCTCTTCTCAGCTCATTCCAGCAGCATCTCTCTGTCTGCTCTGTCTTAAAACTGGAAAATTATTGTGGGGCTGGGGGTGGGAATATGAGGGATTAAGGAAGACAAGGGCAATATCTACCATCTTTTTACCACACAACCCTTGAGTCCCCCCTCCCTTGCTAGGTGATAGACAAAGGGCAACTGTGTGAAGATGGTATCTGTGTTGCTTACCACATCTGGAAGGTGGTTATCTACCAGGATCATAAGGCTAGTAAAGTGAAAAGGAGGGAAGAAGTCTGAAGAATATGCTGCATTTCCCAGGCCAACCTGCTCCAAGCATCTGGAAATTCAGTAAGAACAGATTTTCTTGTGGTATTTCTTAAGCTCAGTTTGGAGTGCTGTCTGGAAATGGGAAAGTAATAAAGCTTATGCAAACATTCCAGTAATACAAAGGGGGATTTGGTTCAACAGTGGTAATGAAAGTGGCATGTATATGGGCTCTTATGTTATTCATTTTGGCGTGCCCTTTTCTACCAGTTGAGTGCTGATTGACATGCTTATTTGCTCAGTAAGAGTTAAATAGACATTGCCTAATCGTTTTCATAGTAGCTGCTCTTTAAACAACAGGAGATAGTAGTGACTTATGTGCAGTATTAGAGTTAGATACATCTGAGTCAGTGACGTAGGTGTGAAAAATATTCAGTTCATATACCAGGATGGTGAGACATTTACTCTTTTAAATCGCCATGCTAGAGTCTTTTCCTGGCTTCAAAGTTCACTTATAATTATTTGCTTGTTCAATACAGATAAGGTAAAGATTCTTTTGGACACTTACAGTGGATCTGACACATTGTACACAGGTTTGCCATGTGTGTCAAGAACTCTGGCAACAGGTTTTGCTATGAACTCAAACATATACCACAGTGCATCTGAATATGACAGGGGTGCTCAAACTTTTTAAACAGAGGGCCAGCTCACTGTTCCTCAGACACGTCGGGGGCCGCTGCAGTGTCCCTCAGACCCTGTTGCGGACCGGACTATAGTTTGGAAAAGAACTATGGGGGAGTCGCGCACCTCGCTGATGCCACCGCCCCCCTCCCTAGCCCGGCCGCACAGTCCGGAAAGGGTGGCCAG
>JAVSBS010009423.1:30305-116349 GCA_033124195.1 Coracias cyanogaster | reverse complement strand
CGCACCGCGACGCCGCTAGCACCGGCAGCCGTTCCCGCCACGAACTCGCTCGCCCGGCCCATCGGACAACCCCGGAGCCGCACTCGTCTCCCCCCCCGAGCCCTGCAGCCGCATCGCCCGGCACCGCACCCGCCTTGCTCCGCCGCTGCGGGGCCGGGCCGCCGCGCGTCGGCGGGGGGGGGGGGCCTCCTACCTTGGACGGATCGAGGCCGGCCAGCAAGGACAGCAGCAGGAGGTGGAGGATGGTGGCGGGCGCCCGCATCCTGATCCCGGGGCTGCCTCTCCGTGCCGCTCCTCACGGTCATTCACTCCGCTCCCGCTGCAGCGACCGCGCCGGCAGCCGCGCCTTGCGCCCGCCCGCCGGAGCCCGAGTGGAGGCGGCAGCGGCAGCTGCCCGGGGGACGCTCATTCCGCGGGCAGCCTCGGCAGCGGGGAGGACGGCGCTGCCCGCGCTGCCGGAGCAGCCCCGCTGCCCCGTCCCACCCCCGCCCCTCCCCTCCGCCCCGGGCCGGCCCACCGCCAAACTTCGGGCCCGGGAGACGGCGGCGCGAGCGCGGCTGGACGGGCGCGGGCGGCGGATGTGACATCACCACCACCACCGCCGCCGCCGCCGCGAGGAGCCGCGGTCCGTTAGCGGCGCGCGGCGGGTGAGCCCTGAGGGGAGAGGCGCGGCCCGGGCCGCTACGGCGGGCGGTGCCCGCTCCCACCGGGCGGCTCGCCCTGCCCCTCCGCCCAGGCTTTGCCTCGTTGCTCCTGGCGGAGGCTCTGTTCTCCGTGGAGGGCAGCGGTCTGCCGGGCAGCGCTCTGCCGTTGGTGCGGCTCTCCCCAGAGGAGCGCCTGGCTCTGGGAAAGGGGCCGGGGCGGGCTGGTGTGAGGAGCTGCAGGTGCCGCAGCGCGGAGACCCCCGCCGTTCCGCTTAGCAACTTAAGCCAGCCCTGGTGAGCAGAAGGGTTTTCTGCTTTCCACGTAGTCTGCTTCCCAGCTGGACTGCGCGCCGGCAAGGGCCTGTGGTCGTGTCTCCTTGCTTTGGCCCAGGAGCTGCGGTGGGAAGGCCTGTATAGGCTGATGGAGGTCGTTGGTTGAGGCATCCTTTGGAATCTCTCCCAAAGACATGTTGTAGCATGCAATCAGCTTTTCGCTGCTTCAGCTGGTGTACTGCAGTCAGATAATGCTGGCTTGCCAGCTAAAGGTCTGGGTGGGCTCCTGTCTGCCCGTGCAGCAGCTCATGGTCATTCTTCGACAGCTACAGGTGGGGCTGTGATTTGACTTTCTCAGGGTTTGCCCAAAATGTAAATCACACTTACAGCAGCACCATCCTGTCAGCAGGGGCAAAGTGTGTCTCAGTTATTTTCCCTTCCAAGTCCTGAGCTCATGATCTACAGTGAGGGTAACCTTAGTTATAAGATTATAACAGATTATAAATGAGTTTTCCAGATTTATATAGTAAAAATGTATTAGCTTTACAGATAGCTTCTTTTTTATTGGTTAGATTATCTGGGGTCTACTTTGTGTACTTTTTTAGCAGCTAGTAGATTTCTAGGTTCTGTGTAATCTTAACAAAGAGAAAAATAGGGTAAAAATATCCTTAAAGAACAAAACTTCAGTATTAAAAAATAAAAAATCCAAGCCTGGGAGGGTGTTTGGGTTGAACATCTATTAGACTAAGTATGGACAAGGTGTGGTTTCCTAACTTAACTCTGTTCAAGTCTACAGGATTGGTGTCTTGTCTTCAAGAGCTAAGACCACTGTAGAAAGACAAATGGAGCAGAAACTTTTCTGCCCACATGCTATCTAAAAGATTGCATATCCTTGGTGTAATGTTCCCAGATCAAAAATACCAATTTTTCCTGCAGTGCTTTATTATGGTTTTGAATTCTGAATTTTTTCTAGGATTAAAATAACTAGATTTCCTTTTGTGAGTCAATAAAAATTTATGTTTTATGGTAAGACAACTTAGAGACGCCTCGTTTTGGTCAGCGGCATCGTTTACAAAGATACAGTCTTTCATTTGCTTGGGAGGTACGTCCACAAAGTGTAGTTCATTATAACAAGAAGAGGGAATTGTGGAATTCGTGAATAAACTTCCATTGATACTCCAGGGTCTACACAGAAAGTCACGATCAAAAGTCACAGAGGCAGGTGTTAAGATACTTAGTTCTTTTTTGCAGAGTACCTCGGTGACTAGTTCTTTTATTTTCCCTGTCTTTATTTTTCCACATTTTTCTCCCCTTCCCTTTTTTTCAGCCTAGCATGGATAAAATGGGCAAAGTAGATGAACTATTAAATTAATCATAGAATGCAACCTTGTATGAAGAGCTTTAGTAGTGTGGTATGTTGGTCCACTTCCTGATGCTGCTTGGAATATGTCTTTGAAATCAGTAAATATTGAAAAGTACAAGTTAAAAATAAAACATATAGTTCCCCAGGCCACTGAAAAAATTGAGGCTTCAGGTCTCCTGAAATCCTCAGATACTTTTGTGTTACAAACTAATAATTTGTTTCTTATGTGAAGAGGTACTAAAACATGTTTTAAAGGGCCTGCATAAAGTGACATTATTCTATTCCACTTGATTTTAACAATCCATGAAGAAGAAAAAGAAAACTGTAAGAAACTGACTTGTCCACCTTCTGGCAACCTGACAAGTCATTTTTTGTCGACAAGATGTCTGGAGAACAGTGAGAATCACTAGTCATTACTACCCAAAATAATTTGGTTTGTTAAAATGTAGCTGAAAAATTAAAATTCAAGTCCCGGTGAGAAGTTTCTGTTGTATGTCCCAAAGTAGCAAGGGATTACCTGATTCTGAAGGTCTCTCTCTGTTAAAGCTTTTAATCGTCCTTAAAACCTATAAAATTCTAGATGAATTAAATTTCTTCTTGAATTCTTTGTATGGAGATAGTCAGAGTAAAATACTCCATCATAAGAGAAAAGAAAAGAGCTATCAAAAGCTTTCCTGCAGGCATCAGTGACAGAGCATTAGCAAAATGGAGGCGCACTGCATACCACTTTTCTAGATAGCGAAGGATATTTGCAGTGTGTGACTAAAGTTATAACTTTTTTCATACCATATTGCAAGATGTATTGCTGGCAGTTGGAATAAGACAGATACTTGTTCACTTGGGTACGCTGGATACTGAAGTTGACAAATTGGATGTAGGTACTGAATTACATATAAACAAGTTCCAAGTTCTGCAGTCTGAGTTTGACAGCTCGAAAGTACTGATGGGAGTTATGATAAAAGACAACATGCATATGCACCTGTAGAAACACTCTTAAAATTATTTATAGCAAGTCACATCTGAAAACTGTATTTTTAGCTGCGGTGCCATTACATATTTTTTCTAGACAAGAAAATTTTTCATGAAATCAGCATTATACTTACATTGAATATTTCACAGGCGTTGAATTTTCCACCAAGTTAGGAAGGTGGTCCACATTTGGAATTTTAGGCATTGCCCATATTTTGTTATAAGAGTTTAGACAGTTGGGAAAGGAGGGTTGAATACTGACCCTTGCTGACTTCAATGGAGCTTGGAGAGGATAAACGTGTCTTTTGTTATAGAATAGATTTTGGTATTTCAATAAGACTTAAGAGAGAAAAAGATAAAATTAAGCTATCGATGCAGAACTTAATATTTTTATGATAAAAGTTACATTGGATTACATTTGTAGGGAAGATTAGAGAAACAGATTGCTTGAAGTGTTCTAAAATCAAGTGAATAGAAAAATCAGTAAAATACTGATTTATTTAATGTATCCAGTGTAGAGCATGTAGATGTTAAATAAAATACAGAGATATTGCAGATATAGGACAAAATTCAGGACTACTGTAAGTTATTAAATTTGGTTATATTTGGATGGATTTTAGCATCTGATTGAAATACACTTTATAGTTCTTAGTCATGTAAGGAGAGTCATCCTTTTTGGAATTTGTCAGTACTCTAACCGCATATCCTAATCAGCATTGCTGTATTAGTTACAATATTGAAATGAGATTTTAGAAGGGCATTTTGTCAGTGTAACTGTCCTAGTGATCATTACTGTACTAAATAGAATTCTACAATTAGTTCAACACTGAGTATTTTTTGAAATCCTACTAATACCTGAAAAATGTATTTTGTTTTTCTGTACATTATCAGATTGAAAGGTGACAAAATAATTGTTGCAAATAAGTACCAGTTGATGTTCTTCCTCCTCCCTGCTTTCTTACAGTGAATCTTTTTAAAGAATTTTTGTTACTCACGGGTTTTTTTAGGAGCTTTTCTGTGAAAATTACCCTCCTTTGTATATATCTCCATAAAAGTGTATTGAAAATAGTTAAAATTCAAGTTTCTGAAGAGCTGCAATACTAATATTATTTCTCAGTGAGCTTACTGTTAATGCCAGTGGGAAGTGTACTGAAGATGCAGGTAGCTGTGAATCAGCATAATAATGGTCACTGGCTTCTATGAAGTATACAAAGTTGCACATAATGTATGTACAGAAATATTTCGGTACTAGATGAAGTGGGCAGATTTAATAAAAAACCAGTGAGTTAAGCACTTCTTTCAGATCTCCAACTCTTTCTCTGAAACTGATCTGTATTTAGAATTTACTCTTAAGTTTGACCTTAATTTTAATTGAGGAAGAAAGAGTTAACTATATGACTATAGTATTTTCAGATATGCAAATCTGCACATTTAAATATAAATTACTGTATAAATGGTAATTAAAACAGGTAATTAATGATTAATCATTTTGAAATGTAGGAGTGGCATTCTTCATGAAAGTGACAACATATATGAAGAATATAATATATAAGCATATCTACCCAAAATGATTTTTCTAGAAGATTATGGAACTCTACTCACAAGCTTTCTGTTATTTTCCCCTTCCAATATGGACAAGTACAGTACAATATATCTTATCAGAGGGGCCTTTAAGCGTATTATTGATTGTGTGACTTCTGTAATTCTAAATATCATAAAACCCAAGGATTAAGATTATCTTTTAAAAAGACTACAAGGACAGTAGATATGTTTTTTTATGATCTCTGATGTTCTTAAAATTGTGCAATGACATAGAGTAAGTGAAACTTGGAGAACTAGGTTTGAACGATGTTTTATTTCTGAATTCTAGTGCATATAGTAAAATCTAGTCGGTGTAATAGATACTTGAGTTTGCTGACAGATTTTGAAAATACAGAAGGTATGATTACTCAGTATGAATAGGAATAATATAATTTTCAAACAATAAAATATTCAGTTGGCATAATTTAAAATTGACTATTATCTCTTAAAATAGGTAATTTGCAGCCTGTCAAGTCACAGTTAAAGTTGAGCTGAGTATCTTATGATCAGAGAATTAATCTCCTAGCTAGTCTTAGGAATCTGTAGAATGTTTTAATATTAAATATTTCTTCTAAGTTAGAATATAATGTACTTTGTAAATACTGCAGAAGTAACAAAGACATCGTAGGCTGTATGATTATACATTTATTAATTTATTTTGATAGTAACTTTAATTTTCTAAATGTTTATGTGCAAGAAAAACTAGTTTATCTCTCAGAGCATATATATGGATAGTGTCATAGCAAAGAGGCTGCTTGCAATAGTCCTGTGTAACAAGGTGATGTTTGTGGGAACTGAAAGGACCCGGGTACTCTCAACTATTGCTCATTGGGGAGTTTCTGGGGCTCAGGATGCCACAGAACTGGCTTTCAAAATAACAAGAAGAAGTCACTGCTCAAAGTTCAATTGCAATACCAGTGCTTTTCATAATCACTTAAGGGCAAAAGTACTTAGAAGAAAGATTAGGTCACAATCATAAATTATGGTGCAAACATTCTGATCTATTTTATGTTCTGTTTTATTTTAAGGCTGTGAATGTTACCTTCATACCTGATGCTTTTCCCCAAATGAAGAATCAGTACACCTGGTGTCTCACGTCTGACTTCTGTGCAGAAATTTCTGCTGAAATGGAGAAAGAAAAGTTTGCATAAGAACTTGCCACAAAGACGAATGACCTTATGAGGTGAGTGTTTTCCATAATGCTCATTGCTTTGATTTTAAATCCATTTCAGTTTTTAAAAGAACCTAGTAATGTGGTGCTGTTTGTGGTACTATTGCAATATTCATCGTTCTGTGCCATGTAGCCAAGAAGGATGCTTGTTATAGCTGGTGACATAAACTCAGGCACTGTTATGACAATTTCTTATTAGTTGACATGGCATTTGATATTTTAATATCATCTGCATACTAGAATGTAAGTAAGATAGAAAAAAAAATGTCTAAGCTGATGCTTACTGGCATTCCCCTGGTGCTTCTGTAGGATTGGATTTTTGAGTACTGATGTAGGATCGTGGCTGTGAGAGGTATATGTCAGTGTTCTCTCTGAGATCAGTTTAAGTAAGGACACAGCTTTTTAAAAGGCGCAGTTCATGCAACATATGTTAGGTTCTAAAGTAACTGAAAAAAATAAGTTGGTGTATCTCTTGGCAATTAACAAACGGTATCTGCTCTTAATCTGTGAAATTATCTATATTATATACTAATTGTCATGAGTGAAGAGACCTCCAAACTAGCTCCATCCAGGTCCTGAAGTGGTATAGATGGGCTCACTAGGAGTTGCACTGGGTGGACTTAACACCTCAGCCAATTCTGCGTTCCACAATGTACGGTATCATTTGTTTTCTATTTTCTCATTACAATATCAAATTCAGAAGGCTATAACTTTTGTGTGGGGCATATTACCCTTTTTTATCAGATTCCATTTGCCCAGTGTTACCCCAAATGCTTGAGAGTTGGCTCTAGTTTTGTTCTAATTTTACTCCTGTCTTGTTGCACAGCAGCAACCGAGAGACAGATGACATGATTCCATTCATTCCAATTCCGCTCATCCATAGCTTTGGCTATGATATTTGTTCAAAGTGTACACGGTATATCTTCTTTAGAGAAGAAAATCTATGAAGATTTTCTTCAGTTTTCTGTAGGATACTGTTGTGAAAACGGGGGAATAAATCCAGTCTTGTGAGGCCGGCACCGAATATGCGACAGACACAAATTGGAGAAAAAATGATAACCGTTTATTTACAGCAACATTTGCAGGTTCTTTTGGATTGCTGGTTATAAATTAACAGCTACAGGTGCACTGACCGTTGTATAGCTAATATTATAACAACAACACACAAACCAACACACACACAAACAACGACAATGTGCCTGCTGTAAGCCCGGCCCCTGGCTGATAGACAAGCCCAGAACAGAAATACAGTGGGGCACAAGACAGGACAGTCGCGACAAAAGATAAAGGGAAAACAGTGCTAGAATACACTCAGGGAAGCACAGAAATACACCTGAGAAGAAATGTGAAATACACCCGGGGAGGAAAAGTCTATCACTCAGCGTGAGCTGAGGTAAAGAATCTTACCCACAAAGCGTCCTGAGTCGGGGGGATGGAGGGGGCAAATTCGTCCAGACATCGGTATGGTTCCGAGTCCTGTCCCCATTTTTCGGCCGTGATTGGGGTGATATTTGTACTCAAATTTTCACATTGCATCACCAGGGTATACGTGCGGGTGGGGATGACTATAGACAATCTTATCACTTATGTTAATGTCACAAAGTCCGTTAATTCACACCTGCATGGGTGGAGGTAATGGCTCCTTTGTTTCAGGGCTGAAAAATGGGGGACTGGGACCACGAGGCCTCCACCTCGTTTCACACTCCTCCAGGCATCCAGATAACACCAGATATGGATCTAGTGATGGTTGCCACCTTGCCCATTGCTTGCCACCTCGTCCAGTGCTTGCCACCTCATCCCCTCATCCAGTGCTGAGTTTCATGCTTCCAGACATGCAGCTACAGAGTGTCTGTGACTTGGACTTTTGTGATTAACTTCTCTTCTCTACAGCCTCTTACCCTCATTTAGTCTGCTAGATGTTCTTCTCAGTTTGATACAGACAACACTACTTTTGTTGTTAAGTTTCTGTAGTTCCATCTAGCTCCTAATTCTTTGGCTGCTATTCCCCTTATATCCTCCTTTATAAATTTCAGAGATGTTTATCTCTCGGCCTCCTCATCAGAACATAGACCTGGGAAAGACCTACTAAATCATCAAATCTAGTCCCCTTATCATGGGCAGTTACAGCATCATGCAATACCTCTCCTAAAGTACCACGTTAAGTCTTAAAATAATTTTGCTCTGATTAACTGTTTGGTCCAAACATCACTCTTCTAAATATTAGAACCCACAAGTACCAGATGGCTCTAGCACTTACATTAAGCCAAGAAAACTTGCCCTGATACTGTCAATCCTCATATTTACCTTTTTCATGGGTTCACTTTACTGGTGACTCATGGTCTCCCAAGGGCTGATCAACATAGTCATGTGTTTTCTCTTCTTTACCATTTGTTCCAATAGTCTTCTGCATTGATAATGCTTCCCATCAGTGGACTTTACTACCAAACCTCTACTTTTGCCAAAGCTCTTAATGAAAACACTAAATGACACCCAGGTTGATCCTTGAGGTGCCTAACATGTCCTCACAACAGCTGGAGACTTTCCCTTCAAGCAAAAAATATCAGTTCCCCACGAATAAATGCCATAAGCACCTTAAATTTTCATGCTAATCTCTATATGACACAGTATCGAATGCTTTCTGAAAAGCATGTTATTTAGCTTTCTTTTATAAAGTCTCTTCTTCCTAGCTGTCAGACAGAACCATGCTAACATCACCCTACTTTGTATTTCTTTCCATGTCTTTAATTATTCTTTCTTTCAATAACTATTCAAAAAATAGAGGTCAAACTGATGGGTGACAGTTTGCTCCAACTACTTTTCAATTCTTAATTTTGTTTCTTTTTGTTTTTCTAAAAGTAGGTAGCACATATGCTGTTCTCCAGGATCTTAACAGAATATTTGTTTTAAAAACCTTCCTACCAGCTTTGCAGTTCAATGTGTTGGTTATTCCACCATTTAGAGTAGGAGAGTCCATTCCTTCAGCTTGAGCACATTATGAACATTTCAGAAGCATAGAATCATAGAGTCATTGTGGCTGGAAAAGACCTTCAAGGTCATCGAGTCCAACCACTGACCTAACTCTACCACATCCACCACTGAACCCTGTCCCCTGGCCCTACATCCTCATGTCCTTTAAATGTCACCAGGGATATGATTCAGCCACCTCCCTGGACAACCCGCTCCAGTGCATGACAACCCTTACACCATGTGTCTGAGGGCGTTGTCCAAATGTTTTTTGAATATTGTCAGGTTTGGTGCCATTACTGCTTCCCTGGCGAGCCTATTCCAGTGCTCCACCACCCTCTGGGTGAAGAACCTCCTTCTAATGTCACCCTAAACCTCCCTTTGCACATCTTCCTACCATTCCCTTGGGTCCTATCATTGGTCACCAGAGAGAAGAGATCAGCACCTACTCCTCCCCCCTCCCTAGTGAGGTAGCAGTAAGCTGTGATGAGGTCTCCCCTCAGTCTCCTCTTCTCCAAGCTAAACAGACCACGTGACTTTAGCCGCTCCTCATACGACATCCCCTCTAAACCCTTCACTAACTTCGTGGCTCTCTTCTGGACACATTCCAGTAGCTTTATATCCTTTTTGTACTGGGGAGCCCAAGCCTGCACACAATACTCAAGATGGGCCCGCACCAGTGCAGAGTAAAGCGGGACAATCACCTCCCTCGACTGGCTGGCAATGCCATGCTTGATGCACCCCAGGACTTGGTTGGCCCTCCTGGCTGCCAGGGCACACTGCTGGCTCATGTTCAGCTTGCCATCAACCAGAACCCCCAGATCCCTTTCCGCAGGGCTGCTCTCCAGCCTCTCGCTCCCCAGAATGTATGTATATCCAGGGTTACCATGTCCCAGGTGCAAAATCCAGCACTTGTCCTTGTTAAACTTCATGCGATTGGCAATTGCCCAACTCTCCAACTTGTCCAGATTTTAGGTTTGTTATGGGCTCCAGGCAGGAGTTTCTGTTTCCAAATAGTCGTGCCCAGCTGTCAGGGGATTGTCCTCCTGTTCTCTATCGTCCTCCTCATTGAAAAAAGAGGCAAAGAATTAGGTCCTAGCCCCAGCATCGCTCCATATCTGCTTTTCTTTTTCTTTCTTTGTTAGCCTAATTGAATATTATTTGACTTTTTGTTTCAATTTCCCTTGACAGGTTTAGCACAGCTTGACTTTTGGCAAGTATGGGCCTCTTTAGTCTAGTTAATTTGTTGGTTAGTTTCTTTATCTTAAAAAAGTTTGTCCCTCTGAAAAATGCATTTTTTTAAACCCAGTTTCAGGATCATTGTTATTCATATTCTCATTTTATTTAAATTGAATTGACTAGTGGTTACTGAAGGTAACATTATTTTCAGCTCTTCCTGCTCTTTACCAAAACCACGTTTAAAATAACTTTGCTACTTGGATCAGTAACTTGTGATGAAATGTCAGATGTATAAATCTCAAGTGATGCATAGTCTGTGCCATTCATAATAGCACCTATTCTCCAGTCTGTCTACTCTGCCTACACTGTATTTATATTGAGTTTATTCATTAATTAAATCTAGTACATTTCAGTATGCTATGGTTTGATATGGTTTGGCTAAAGACCGAGTTCTACGCAGAGATTAACATGAAATTAGAAAGCTGTAACACTCCTCTGTGACAGCATTCAAATTAAACACTTTCAATAGTAAGTTTTGCTACCAAGCAAAGGCAAGCCAGAATTGAGTTAGAAGGCTGCGATCTGGGGAAAAAAAAAAAAAGCAGTATAAACAAGTAGTCCTACATTACTTATACAGTTCTTTTTCAGGAGACTCTAGCGTGTGAGAAAAGTGTCTTTTGGATATCCCCACATCGTCAAACAACCTGGCTTCATGACAGTTGACTCCCAGGTCATGGCCGCCTGAGCACATGCCTTTGCAAGCAGCTTTGTCATTCCTGTGACCTCTGGGGATGGACCTTAACTGACACACAGAGCTCGTGACACACATTCTGTGATATAAAGACATGACAGAAAAACTCTGGTGGGCTGGGACATAGTTTTCATGTTATTTTAGACACTTTAAACAGAAAAATCAGAAGAAAAAAATTACTAGATACCAGGACCAGTGAACACCATAGGAGGTGAAACAGTGTAAATGTAACTTTTGATACGTACCTTCCTGTGAGCTTCTAGCTATACCACCTGCCATATCTGCTTCATTGTAAGGAATTACTTTTATCTCTTGCTGTATATAATTTCCGTTTACCCATTTAAAATCAGTTATTCATCTGCCTCTGCTATAGCTGTTAGCAGTTCATTGCCATGACATTTCTAGGGGGTTTTTGCCCACACGGTGATTAGGCCTCCATCCATTAATAGTCCACAGTTCCATATTTTTTCTGGACAAGGCACTGTAAATACCTATTGCATATGACCATGGTTAGAACACTGGAAGTTGTGATCTTTTGCAAGGAGTCACTGGGATGCACCTTGTGAGCCACCTGCCACACACTCCTAAAAATCTATGATACTCTAAGGTTACCTTTATGCTCAAACTAAGATGGTTGTTGTACTAACTTAATTATTCGTAGAACCACATTAATCTCAAAGTTTAATTATTGTGCCTAATGATAAAAATTTGAAAATTAAATGCTCCCATGATGATACAACCACTCATGGAATTTCTGTCTTTATCATATCAAAGAAGTCTCTATCCATACATGAATCCAACTCGAGGTCTGAAACAGGCCCCCTCAGTGCAGTAAAATTTCTCTTTACAGTTCTTCCCTCAAGTGTTCTTAACTGAACTAGATTGCACTATCTTTGCTATTCTTTTCTACTACATATTTACAGCTTAACACATTATTCCCATATGAAATTATTTCACTTTCCTAGTTGTTTCTAGCTTTCTGAATAACTCATGGTCTTTAGTGCTTGTATTTGGGAATGGCTGTTGGTCAAACATTATTTCTGTTATCCAGCTTCACATCTTGCAACAGCTGATCAAATCTTTACATTTTGCTGTCTAAGCACAGCTAGCAGGCATCAAAATATCTCAGTTATCTGCCAACTCAGCCAGATTATGGTGAGTGTTCTCTCCCTGACTGTAGCACCTACCACTTTCCACAATATCATTATTTTCTTTCTGTTTGCTGTCCAGTTACTAAATATTTGGTCTTCTTTTTAACTTTTCTTAAAATCAGCATGGGAAGTACACATATCTCTTGATATCACAGAATCACAGAATTGCTTAGGTTGGAAGAGACCCTAGACTTCATCTAATCCAACCTCCCTGCTATGGGCAGGGATGCCTCTCAACTAGACTAGGTTGTTCAAGAACTCATGCTACCTGGCCTTGAACACCTCCAGGGAGGGGGCATCCACAACCTCTCCAGGCAATCTATTCCAGAGTCTCGCCACCCTCGTACTGAAGAACTGTTTCCTAAGATCTATGTAGTCTAAACCTACTCTCCTTCAATTTAAAACCATTTCCTCTTGTCCTGTCACTGGACACCCTTGTGAAAAGTTCCTCTCCAGCCTTCCTATAGGTTCCCTTCTGGTATTGGAAGGCAGTTATAAGGTCCCCTCAGAGTCTTCTCTTCTGCAGGCTGAACAATCCCAGTGCCTTCAGCCTGTCCTCATAGCAGAGATGCTCCAGCCCCCAGATTATCTTTGTGGCCCTCCTCTGGACTCATTCCAACAGATGAATGTCCCTTTTATGGTGGCGACAACAAAACTGGATGCAGTATTCGAGGTGGGGTCTCACAAGAGCAGAGTTAAGGGGGAGAACCACCTCCCTTGATCTGCTGGCCACACTCCTCCTGATGCATCCCAGGATGCATCTGCCCTTAGTGAAGTTGTGTTAGTCAGTGCCTTAATAAGTCAAGTGGCCATAATTGCATCAGGTCTTTTATTTTATCACAAGAATACACTGGGAGGTTCTCCTACTTTTTCTCCCCCCCTGTTATTAATCCTGTGGGGAGGTTCAGGCTTTTCTACGTTACCAAGTATGATGATGCAAAACAAGATACTAAGTAGATTAAAATAGTTACTTCAGAAGCCTCTCATATCCTCATCATACAGAGTTCTATGGTTTTACTTCAAATGAGAACAAGTCTTGTCTCCTGGACCAAATGCCCCCATGATGTATGTTGTTTGAAGCTTTCTGAAAGCAGATTAGCTGACAAACCTTTGTTCCTTCATTTGGCAGGTGATGGGGAGCATATAGGGACTTCTCTAGGAAGGTCTGTTTTGTTCAATGTCACTTAGATGAAAGTGGCATGTCAGTGTCCTGGAGCAGTTCCACAAGGCACCTCGCTTGTCCCATGTGGAAGCCCAAGGCACAGAAATCCAGATGTTATTTTATCCTTCCAGATCTCCTGGAACACTGCCCTTGAATCTTGAGGTTTGTGCCACTTTTCTTACTGGGTATCTCATACCTAACAGCAATCGTGTGGTTAGTAACCCCATATGAACATCACCAAGATATCCTACTGCTAGAGGAACTTTCAGTCCGCTTATGGCCCAAATTAACAAGCTGTCTCATCTCCTTGGGGAGCCAGCTGGCACTTCTCTGAAGAACCTCACCAAAGCTGAAGACTGAATCTGGCAGTCTTCAAACAAAGCAGCAAATAATAATTCTTATGTGGTGTTTGCATCTTTGTATTCCACAAGAAACATTTGTGGTGTTAAGAAAGTTCTGCATGGTTCAAGAGCCTTCTACTAGGCACAGGTATTGTGGTGATGAAGACCATACATTGAGTCAGAATTTTAAGGTCCCCATCCAGCACTGGATGGAAAAGGAACTTCTAAGCTCCTCCAGAAATAATCTGTTTTACATGCACCAAAATTGTTCCTATGAATGGAATCAGTAAATTGAGAGAGGCAGGGAATTTGCTTCAAAATTGCACATTTGCTTCAAATCAGAACACAAATGTAAACACAGGGAATCATTATCCCACTTATTAGTACCATCCCTATCACTCGAGGAAATCTCAGCTGCATGGATGTGCAGCCTCTGTGTTCACTCAGGGCTGTATCTGACCGGATGTCTTCAGCCACTTCCCCTCACCCTTTCTTTCTTTCCCAGGTACAAGCTCCTGAAGGAGTGTAGTCATCTGCCAGAGTCCTCACCTTTAATTTCACTCTGTCCTAGAAGTTCACTCCACCAGCACAGCTCGCAAAAACTCTACTCAATTTATTGGAGTTCAGTGGATCACTGGTTTTGTGAATACCATTTAGAAACTATTCTGAAAACAAAGAATGTCCCAGTTTTTTGAATCATGGAGGCTTGAAGGCTCTTGCATGTGTGGGTATGGAAAGCAAACAGCTGGTCAGTGCAATTGCCATTCCATTTTTTTTTATTCTTTTGTCAGGACGAGTGACATCATCATAGTCTACATGCAAGCAAATTGGGCATTTGTCAAGAAAAGAATGAAGATGAGAGAGAGTAATCCTGCCAGTGGGAATTTCTCACCACTGGTTTCCTGTATAACAACTTTTTATAAATAGAACCTAATTCCATGCAATAATATAATATTAATCTGTCACCATATCTGGTGCAACCATAAGATCATGAACTGCTTGCTTGCTACTTACCATTTGAGCTCATGCACAGAGCACGAGCTGAGATAGTATTAGATTGGTCAGAGTCACAAATCTGTCAGTGCCAGCAACAATTCAGAGTCTGTTTCCAATATCTGAAAGTGTCACATTCGCATCCTTTCATCCCAGGAGGTAAAATCCTGGACTGCCTCTCTTAGTATGAATAATTTGTCTTGTCACTCAGAGCCCTAAAGGAAAACCATGTGACAGTTTCTGTTGCTATTCACGCGAGAAAAAAATTTTGAGAAGTAAATGTATATCAATCATGTTTAAGTACTATTTATTAATTATTTTTTTAAAGTTTTAAAAGCTTCACCAGACTCCAATATGTAGTAGAAACAATTTTTTCCCCACATCTTGTAAGAAAATTAGAGGAAGGACTGGAGGAAGCCTAGGGCCATTGTTTACAAAGGCACTATTCCTGCCAGGAGCTTTCTCAAACAGCCAAAGAGAAAACAATATGGATATGATTCTTGTATGTTTTACACTTGCCCAAATAGTTCTGAATGGTGTCAGTAACACTAATCAGTGAATTATCAAGATTCCCCTGCTGCTTCTCATGAAAGCTCTTGATTGGCTACAGAAGTCCCAGGCTGGGCTCTCTGCAGGCTCAGGAAGATGGTGCTAATCCAATGTATTCAGCTCACACACAGAAGACTGCCTTCAACCAATATAGATTTAACTTTTTCCTTACTTGAATCAAAAAGTCTGTAGGAACTGATGATTTAAATAATTTTATTCAATAGGGGAGCTTTCCAAATCCAAAAGTTTCTGAATTTATTAGAACTGGACAATAGTAAAACAGTAGTAGCCTTTGTTACATTTCCTTTTCAGTCACCTTGCCTTTAGAGACAGAGGAAATTTAGGCAAAGATACGGGGCCCACGTCTGTGTTATAAAATAATTTCTTAACAGTTTCACTGAAATGGCATTAAAAGGTTTCCATTTTTCAAATTTGTATAAAACTGAAAGTAATTTCCTTCTAGAGAAAGATCTCCTAATCCTCTTTAGAACGATTAAAATGTAAAAATTTCTAGCAAGAAAAGCAGATCTGTAGGTGGATTTTATACCTGTCTTTTCAGTCTTGTAGCTGATAAATGAAGCATTACCAGTTTCATATTATTGAGCAAGTCTGTATTCTTAAAGGTATTCAGTGCAAAATATTCCCTCAGCAAGTGAAGACTCGAGGTTGACTAATCTTAGTTACATTAACCACAACAGGTAAAGCATCATTCCTGCATCTAAAGATGTTGACCAAGCAATCATCTAGTAAAAAGCATGTGAAGTGTATAGGCAAAGGATATAATAATATCGTCTCTTTGGTATCTTCCTTTATGCAAAGGGATCTAGTCCAGCCACTATTTATCTGTGTGTCTTATTACCAAGAAAAGTCCAAATGCAATCAACAGAATGACTACAGAAAGTTAAGCAAGTATATCAAAGCATACAGGAATAGAATTCAGGAAAGACGAGTTAATTGGAAAATTGAGAAACTCAGCTGGGAAGCTGTGCACTGAGTTCCTGAGATAAGGGCTGATATTTTTAGTTACCTAGGTGGAAAATAACGAAGTTAAATTATTTTTAGGAAGTATGGGAATATACGTCTGATGTGCTGTGTAATAAAAAGCCACAAAGATCTCGGTATTTGCTAATTATTCTTGCACTTTAGCAGAAAAACCCCACATTTATTGATCATTACCTAAGCATTAAGCTTTCTCCCATTTTGAGGATAATTAATAAAAGTAAACTGGCTTTGTTTGTTGTTGTTACATAGTAAACATTTGTCTACATTTACCGGGGTAAATGTGGACATTTTCGTCAACACCAGAAGTATGCAGATTTGATGCATCATGTCAATGAAATCCCTCACAACTGTGAGGGCAATGCTTGTGTGCCGACTGTGAGAAATAATATTTCTGGAAGCATGCACAACCACCCCAAGAAAGAAAATTATTGTACAGCTTATCTCTAAAATCTTTGGAAGATCTCAGGAAATTGTGTAAATGGTTTAAGGCAGGCAATAGGCAAGTACAATTTGTCGAACCTCCATGTTCTGAGTAAATCAGTCCTTATCTAATTGTCCTTGTTTCCAAGCCTAATTGTCCTTGAAAGTATTATAAGCCATTATATTTTCACACAAATTAACTGCTCATGAAGAATTTGTCAAATGCATTAGGTGCAGGTTTTATTCTACATCAGATGCTTTCTGCAGACTGTTTTCAAGGCTTTGTCTACAGCAATTGTGTAGCTGTCAAAAGGAAAGTACCGTTCCTGAGCTCTGTTTTCACATCTCTCTTCCAGTATTTCATCACATTGATTCAGTGCAGGTGTTTTTTGTTGTTGTTTTATCGGCATTAGAGGTATGTAAAATGGCAGTGCTTATGCTTGTCCAGCACTTGTACAGCTGCCCCTACCCAGAGCAGCTGGTGGTCAATGTCTGCTGGCTTTCCATGCAGGGAGAAGCTTTTCATTTATCTTGGTGTTAAAAGGATCAGCGCTTTTTTTGTGTTTGAGATGTCATTGCTGAGGTAAACGAGATCAAAAATCAACAGCAATGTTGGCAGCTTATTTTTCCTTGCAGAACAATGTAATTACTTGTGTTTTTGAGGGGTACAAACCATATGCATAAAACATATTTCAGTTAAAGGGGTTCTGCTAACTGACAAAAAACTCCCTTGCTATTACTTATGTGTGTTACTAGCACTTAGATTACCAGAAATTATAGGTGGTTTTTTGCCTCTATTTTTCTCTGTTTTGTTTGCCTGACCATTTGACAGTAATCCGGTGTTTCCTTTTAATATCCAGGTTATTAATAATTTTCCTCTTCTATTTTATGTGAGCCTTTCATATTGCAATTAAGAAATCAGTCTCACCAGGAAAATGTGATTGCACTGGTACAAAAACTGGCCAGGTATTCAGGATGTTACTTTTTTTTTTTTTTAAGCAAGGTGCACAACTGATGTTGTATCTTAGGCTTTTATATTAAATACTTAATCACAGCATATAATTCTGGAACTTGTTTTTAAGTAATGTAGCTTTGAAGTTTAAGATGAAAAAGTGTGTTTCTTTAATGATAACTGTGTAGGTTCTCATCAAAACCGAAGTTTGGTCTCATTATCCCATTGTTCTCCTTTTCTTTTTTCTCCAAGCTGCCTGTCTCGTCCTGGGTTGTATGATTTTTCCTGATGGCTGGGATTCAGATGAGGTAAAACGGATGTGTGGTGAAAAGACAGACAAGTACACGCTGGGGGCTTGTTCAGTCCGCTGGGCGTATATCCTGGCAATTATTGGAATCTTGGATGCCCTGATCCTCTCATTTCTGGCATTTGTGCTTGGCAACAGACAAGACAGCTTGCTAGCAGAGGAACTCAAGTTGGAAAACAAAGGTAGGACTGCTTTAGAAACACTATTATTGGGTGGCCTCGAGGGCAATTGCTTAAAAACAATAATCATTTTAATTTTATTTTATACTTCAAAGTTGGCATGCTGGCTTGCTTCCTAAGTTGCTGGGAAAGAAGAAATGCAAGGGGCAGAGGAAGCTTTTCAGCCACCAAATCTAAGAAAGCTTGAAATTGCCATAATTGCTCCACTATGCATGACTTACCCCTTTTAGAGCTGTAGATGGAATGGTTTTGTGTTACCCATTTGTACATTATTTCATTGGCATTTAAATTTCACCATCTCCATCTTTTTCTGTACCCCATGCAAGATTTGTTCATTTGGTTCCTCCAGGATTTTGCATTGTAATATGAATGGCTGTAATATGGCATATGTGTTAGCACAGTATACAGGGAGGATGTTGACTTGAGAGATTCACAATGAGCTATGCAATGAACCACCTGTACAGCAAGACACTGGTGGACTAAGGATCAGAGCTAGGAATGAAGAAGAATCCTAGTTCTCATTTGATTGTATTGCTTTGAGCTCATTAATCAGCTGATGGGAATCTAGGATGCTGTAGTAACTGAATATTCACACAGTGGGTTGGGGATAAAACACATTTCTTGATTAAGAACATGAAACTGGCTCAGGCCAGCAGTTTATCATGCAGTTGTGAGAGGAAGAGATGCTGTTCAGTGAGTGTGTGCAAGCCTGGCTGATTTCTGCAGCCCCTTCCCCTTGTGGTTCCCCAGCATACGCAGCTATTAATCTGATGTGATAGATAACACAGAGGGCACATCCCTTCCTTGTCCTTTCAATGGGCCTGTTGTCCCTGGGTCTGTCTAATCCCTTCTGAACCTGCTGATGCTGTTGGCTTCTACAGCACTGCGAGGCAGCAAGTTCCTGAAGCTCACTAACTGTCTGCTAAAGAAGTGGTTTCTTTTGATCTATTTCAAATTCATCCCTTGCTGAGTGTCCCCTACTGCAGCATTATGCATTCAGTTCGTCCACCACCTTTGTAATTTTGTAGGCTGCTTGTAATAATAGCAAAGATATTAGGGACCCTTCACCACTGGATTGGAAATCGAAAGCTGTTTGGCAGTGTGTCTTGTACAAAAATAGCTGGTCTCAGTCCTGTTCCAGAAGAACCATTATCCAAAAGCACCAGCACAGTGGCCCCAGTTTGCTGAATTGCAGACAGTCAGCACATTCAGCCCAAAGATAAATGGACTTGAAGATTGCACTTCACATACGGTTCCAGACCTGGTTAGAGCCTACTAATGTTGCGCATTAAGGAAAGTGTATGTTGCTTGCAATTGCACGTGTACATCTATTCTGCAGGTAAACTGAGGGAATCAGGTTCAAAGACTGTCCCTTTGGCCCTTTTCTGTAAGGATAATATTTGTCTGCACTTGAAAATTAAAATACTTATCAGAAGAGAATTCACAGCTATTCCACGGGTGCTTTTGGCATCAGCACTGGGTCTGATTTGTCTATACCACACAGAGCTCATGAACCCAACAACTACTTGTATCAAAGAACCTCATCTATTTTGGCACCTTATGAGCAAAAACCAGCTTCTGGAGGCTCATCACCTCTCACATTGCTGGCACAAGCTCCTGCCAGAGCATTTGGTCCTCAGCATGTTGGACAAAATCATTTAGCATCTCGTTTTCCTTGGATTAAACACAGAAATGTACCACACCACTAGGTTCAAAGCAAACCAGAACTCAACAAAAAGGGGCCCACACCCTTTGCCATTCACAGTCAAGCCTAATGTTCACCAGTTTTTCAACTCTTTCAAATGAAAAGAAAAAAGGAAAACTAGTCTTCTAAGAAGGACATTCTCTACCCACTCATCACAAAAAGCTTCTGCTAAGCAACAGCATGGCAAATCTAAATCCCCCTGCACCCCCAGCATTTCCTCACCTGCGTGTTGCCGTGAGGTGCAGCTACAGTCCCAGAGGAGTCCCAGGAGAACACAACGGGGGCATGGATGGACACTGCCACCCCATCAGTGGTGGGGACAGGGCAGGTACCAATGCCAGCAGAGCACGAGCTCTCCACTTTGCTGGACAGAAATTAGTCTTTCTTCTGTCCTTGTGGATGCCAGGAAATCCTGCCTACATCATAGTGAGCAAATATCCTACTGAGACAACAAAGCACAAGCACTTACTTCCCTCCAGTGGTCTCTGATCTCTGTACAAGATGGGCTGTATCTTGCCATCCCCAATACTGTGCTGATGGATCAGGGTTCTGGGTCATGGTCCCTGCAGAGCAAGAAAAGCTATCTGCCAAAAAGGCTGCACTCTGAAACAGGCATGGGATATGTAGGCAGTACTCATGCCTTTTTGCAGGTAGAAGTCATTTAACGGTGTTTCGAGGGAAGATTTTGGGTTCATATGGCCAAGATAGTGAAGCAGGTTTTTCAGTCCTCACACTCACTGGCTATATAAACTGGTTTAGAGCAGTGGTCTGTTGTTAGAAGGGGTGTTGATTACTTAAATCATAATGATGAAGAAGCTGGTAGAACATTAGAGCAAACGCTTGTTGGCACCAAACAACCTCCTGTCTGTACCCCTGGCATGTGCTGCACATTCATTAAGGCTTTGGAATTTACCCCAAGAACTATGTCCACTTGTCCCCTTTCAGGTTAGGACATACTGGAGAACTACCCATCAGCATTTGCCCACATGCAAAGCATCCATGTGTCTCTCGGAAATGGTTAGGTTGCGAAAATACTATAATATGCGAATATCACTAGCATACCACCCACATAGACAAGAAGATAAGACTAAGTCTATAAGCAATACCACCCTCAACCTCACAAGCTACTCTTACAATGTGAAGTCAAAGCCCTCATAACAAGTAGCCATGAATATTAAACTTCTCTCCATCCTTTCTTCCTGCTTCTCATCTATAGGAGGTCTGTCTCCAGGCCTGTACTGGCTCCTCCTTCTAGATTAGCAGGTATGGATGAGGAGCATCCCTCTCGCAAGGAGTCCCTGTGCTACTGCTGTCTTCCAGGGGCAAAAAGGGTGGCTGCATGGTCAAGGCTGTCAATGGGGTGAGACCTCAGTGACTCCTTCCCCTTGGAGGTAGTGATGTCCTCTGCTCACAGGCCAGGACATTCTATAGCCTATGATAAGCAAGATGTTACCTTAAGGGACAGTCATGGCTCCATAATGGCTTTTCAGGAGAATGCATCTGAGGAGCAACCAACACTGTACCAGAGGGGAACCTCCGCTTGCCTTGTCAGCTCTTCGTCTGCTGCTGGGGCTTTGCCCCACGCATTTAGATGTCACTATGCAGTAGCTCAGCAGAATAGAGGAGACAATAAATTAAGTGTCACAACAGTGACCATTTATGTGGAAAAACCTTCAAGAACATGAAATTATTAGGCAATGATAAGACAGCTGGGCAGCTGTTTTCTTAATCAGGTAATAGTTCTGTCTGGAGGCTTTGTTGCAGATCAACTCCCACAGGCTCATCGATGAGAATTTGAGGTGGCTGTGTGAGGACCTGGCACCACAGCTGTTTCTGAGCATTGATGACAAGGAAACAGTTAAAAGTATATGAAACACAACAGGATGGCTAGAAGGTGAGAAGATGACAGAAAAAGAGAAGCTGTGCTTCTCTATAGACTTAGCATGATGAATTGCCCACCTGCTCTGTGCTTTTGATGACTACAGTTCTGTGTATTTACATAGGTTAATGAATGCTCATGAGTAAGGAATCTGACTTAAAATTATTCGTGGCAGAAGATGGCCTTATTTTTCCCATAAAATAAAGTTTCCCTTTTCACTACCTGATAAAAATAACCCTTACTCATTCCTTGTTTGCTTTGGTGTGAGAGTAAACTGCCATGCAGGTTTTGTGTCTGAGAAACAACTCTAGTTCAGCAGACTTTTTTCAGGTTATAGTCTATTCAATGCAGTTTTCTTATCATGCAAATTTTACACAACAATCCATACCTTTTTTCATTTAAAAAACTGCCTTTTGAAGAAAAAAAGGTATTTCTAAAATGACTTTCACATTACGCTTATGCCGTTAGCAATAGGAGGGGAAACAACGGTATTAGACAGTTTCTTTAATTTATAGACACTAATGGTAATGAGTTAAAGGCCTGTATGTTATTAAACTAATGGTATGCAGAGTGATAACAAAACCAGTCAGAATTCTTCTTAGCTTTAAGGTTCATCAACACCATTTTGAGTGAGCCATCAATATCTGGCATAAACCTTGTTGTGTTGTGTAATGACATAATTTAACATTTTGAACTGTAATGTCTTAATGACATAAAATTACAGTTCTGGGCAAAGGGTGAAGAGACCAAATTAGAAGTTTTCGAAAGAAATTGAGAGTGCAAGGCAATTACTTCTATGGGAGAAAGTGGTAATATGGTCTGCATTATGAGTGATAAATACAAGAACATTCAGAAGAAACTATCCTATTAAGTAATATCAGTCAGAGCAGGTGGATTATGTACTTTGTGGATGGCTATGGCTTTTCTGATGGATAGAACAGCTTCACAAGGTGTTTGTGTTTAACATTCAACTCATCTCTGGGGCCCATATGGTCACAGATAAGCAATTTGTATTATAGATTTTCCAGAGTTACAAGCCTAGGGCTGAGATACATAAAAGGAGCCAAGAGCTAGATGGGAGATTTGAAGGATTCATCTACCTTGCAGTGATTGCAGTTCACACAACCTCGAACTACACCACATTGCTCCCAACAGCCATGTTGCAAAGAGCTCATCACAGAGCTCAGTGCAGGATGCCCAATCGCAAACTTGTTTGTTGGTTAACACTTACGCCATTGTTATTCTCTATACCAGTGCTATCTGAGCCTGATCCAGGCTGTTGAAGGCTAGCTCTGTACATCTGCATGAGCTGCAGTCATTGCAGAATAAACGTGTTTAAAGAGAGAAGCTCAGGGGAAGTTATTTCTTGGTGACAAAGCAGTTTTCTGTAACAAAAAATAAAGTCTTACACAGAGATTTGCGTACCTTTGGCTAGAGAATCGTATTCTGTAAACAGGAATAGTCTACCCATGTGATTGCTGCTGCAATAGAAAACTATCTGCAAAAGGCCTAGTATCTGGAGCTGAGTGACAAGAGGCTAGCAGTGCACTTGTCCCACTGAGGGACTACATGACAAAGTGCACATCAGCTGTCACTCTTCAAAAGGAAAATAGCTCAGGTCACAATGCATGTGCGAATTGCTGCAAAATTGCAAAACCCTGCTTATCAGCACGTAGCTCTCATGGTGTACACTCACAAACATTCAGGCTAACTTGTTCAAAATTAGACGAATAAGCATGAATATTGATACCTGATTTAAGTTTTCACATATAGCTAAAATGCATAAAGGAATTGCCAACAGCCCCCATAGTAGTAAAGACTACAGAACACCATGTATACCCCTGTATACCCATGTTCCCCAGCTTTTTTGTAAAGCTGTGTAACCCCTGACTCCTCCTGCTACATGAAAAGTCGGTGTATGCACCTTTCCTTTCAGTTGGCATATACTTTTCAAAAATAAAAATACTTGAAAAAATAAAATGCAGGATTTCTGTTACTCTCTTCCCTTTTTTAGACTGGTATTTCTCCTCATGTCTGCTGTCTCCTCCCATCCTTCTTTTCTAGTGTTCAAGAGTCACACACTTCAGCATCTTGCTGCTTTGTCACTTAAGGTGACTTTGAACTCGGAACCAACTTGGTCACTTGAATTTCTGTTTGAGAAGAGAAACATGGAAAAAACCCTATTGGGGTGTAATCTGTGATGGATTGCTATAGACAGCCCACCACATGCACTTGCCAGGCTGCAGCTAGCCAGTTGAAGCTGGAACAACATCAAAAGGCTTATGCTTTTCCCTCAAAGGAGAAGTATTTAGGTACCCAGCCTTTCAAAGGCAAAAATCAGGCTCTTCTTTGAAGCCCATAACCATAGCGTCCAGGTTGGGAATTCCTGGCCCTCACTTCTATCTTCAAAATATGATTCTCTGCCATGTCAACAAAGAACAAAGTCTTGTCACAGATGTGAAGAGCTCGCATGTTCTCTTTCAGCTTCAACCAACAAGTGGCTCATCTCTCATAGCATCACTGCAATTAACTCCAGTTGTTAATTTCTTTGTTTAATTTTAACCTATTTTCTTTCATGTATCACCTCCACAATGAGCTACAAGTTACTCTGAGTATAAGAACAGTAGGCAAGTAGTACAAGATATATTTCACCTAGAAACCTGCAACTAGAAGACAAACGAACAGATTTTTTTATATATAAATTTTTTTCCCCAGAATTGCCTTCTTTAGATAGTGGCAGTCATTTTCCTGTGATTCCAACTATATAAATAACATTTTTAAAAGAGAAACTATAAACATACAGGCTTAGAAGACAATTCCAGGTCTTCCTTTTGAAAATGTCTACTTTTGTGTTTATGGGCATGTGAGAAGTACATGCATATGCATGTAAGAAGCTGCTTAGACTTTTCTACTGGTATTGAGTGGCAGCAAGGCAAAAGCCCTGGAGCAGTGTTCAGAATAGCTGAGTTTTATTCCTCATTCTCTTACCGAGCTTGGTTCTGTCATCTGATTTCTCAATTTCTCTCTTTTAAATGACCGGGGAATGAGACTGACTTTGATGATAAGGTAAGTTGTGCTTGAGCAATGAAAGGTGAATTAAAAAAGCTAAATAGTGGTGGAATCATTATTAAAGTATGTATTTTAAGACTAAGTCTTGATAAAAGTATTTTGTCAGGGAACTGCTTTGCCAATGTGCTAAATAATGATACTCTTAAGGGGAGGCAAATGAGGCATCAAAACTAAAAGTCAAAAGCTCATTAAAATACCTTGTTAAATAAAGGTCAGTCTCGCAGTAGTGCTGATTGATACATCAGCTGATCCAATGGTTCCTCTCTAGCTCTACTTTCTATAATGAGAAAGTAAAATTAGTCCTAAGCATATGCATTAATTACTTAACTGGAGAAGTTGGAGACCATGAATAAAGAGTCTTAGTTCCCCACTGATGAGGGAAGTGAAAAAAAAATCATGAACTGCTTTCTGTCTCATAGAAAGGTGGATCCCAGTTGTTGTTACACTCTGTAAGAAATCTCATACAGTAGCTCAGTTACAGAAATTATCATTCCATTTAACAGGGTCATGATAAGAGGGACCAAGTGTAGGGACCTAAAGGCGTGCTGGTAGCAAAACATTAGGCAGCCTCAAAAAAAAGCTTCTTAAACAGTACAGGGGACTCAATGCATTGTATGGTCTCTTTGCTCAGCTGAAAAATTCTGTGGGGCAGCAAGGCACAGGGGGGTTGAGCATCACAAAATGGAGTGACATGATGCATGGGAATGGGGGATGAAGTCATTAGAAAGTGCTGTCACAAGCTTAAACAAATTTCTGGACTGGTCAAGACAAGTCCATACAAAGCCTGGAAAGATCTGGAGATCTGTGTTGTTAATTTAAAATGAAGGCTGTGGCCTGTGACAAGCAATACCATATTTACTGAGCTAGAAAGTGACAAATATGACTGTGCCATGCTTAGTAGTTGCATTAGAAATGGTGTTTTGAAGCCTGGACAAAAAATCAGAGATATTTCACAAAAAAATAGATATATAAAGGGGAAGTAGCTGACATATATTTCATTCTAGGTAGGGCCAGTCACTAGTCACACACAAAGATTATCATAGCCCACCATTCACACCTTCTTCCCTACCGATAGAAACCACATTTTTAGGAGGAACAGTAAAGAACAGCAGAGCTCATGACTCAGCTGTTCTTGCATAAACGTTTTTGAGCAAAGTACTAATGTAGACTAAAAAAATCAAGGCAGGTTTGTGCAAGAACCTGGACTGTGAATGGGAACAGCTGATCTATGAGGACCTTTCTGCTGCCCAGCCCAGCCTGCCATTTCAGAGAGATGCCCAAGCTGCTCATATATTCACACTAGCCCTAATGTCTTATCCTCGCACACAGAGGAAGTCTGTAGAACTGAGCTGTAGCTGTTCCTTGTTGAAGTAAATTCTAGCCATTTTCTTGGAAATATTTCTCATTATTTAAAAAGTCATTAGTTTCATTATCTCATTTTCTCTGTGAATTTCTTTTGACTCTTCTTCAGCAATATCATAAAGCCAGGATAATTTTCTATCTGCATACAAAACATCTGAAAAAAAAATGCAGGTAACCTCTCCTTTACTGAGCATAGTGTCAATAGAAATAGAAAGGATGTTGTCAGAAGCTTTAGAATAAAGAAGGTATCAAATGATCCAAATTAAAGCAAGGCAAACAGCTCTGTTTTCCGAGTTATACCCAATGAGACATGTAAGTCATACCTAATGAGATATTTGAGATATCCGGCTTTCTGATTTCTGTTACAGGTAGCATCCAAGGCAGCTTACTACAGTAACAAGCAGAAGTTGATCTGTTTGGTGCTGGTAGAGTAGCTTTTCTCTATTTACCCGGTCATTGTTGTATTGCTTTATCCTAGAACTTTGAAACTGTTCCTATTATTTCTGGACTACTTCCAGAGTTGATCCACACTTTCTGTTGAGTCCCTCATCTCCTGAATGACAAGCTTGGTGGACTCCAGTTTGTCATTCCCACTCACCTCTCCCTGGATGCCTGGGAAGCCTGACCCTGGGGCAGGGCCAGACTATAGCACCCATGTATTTTAATTCCTTGGCTCTGGGATGACCCTACCAGGCCCAAGTTTCCTGCGGTTTAAAGTTAGTGTTCTGCTCTTGGCTGTCAAGATCTTTCTCTGTAGACTTCAATATGTCCATACAGTTTCACTTGCTACAATACCAGAAAAGAGCAGTGGAAGAGGAAACAGAGACATGATATTCATTACTAATGTTGCCCTCAAGATTGCTATTAAGTGTGTACTAACTTCATTTGCTAGAAAGGAACACAATAGATAACAATGGAATTGTAATCCAAGAATGTTTTACCTGTCTCTTGTACCTGAAGGATTTCTTTCTGCTAATTCATGTTTTTAAAAGAAATAAATTAATTTGCTTGTAGCACATGGTCCATGTTTAGTCTTTCAGGCATTTGGCATGCAAGCACTTCAGCTGTCAAAAATATTTATATGCATGTACTTCAAGAGCATTTGGCATGAAATGCACTCTACAGACATGGTAAAAGTGAAAATAGTGGTTTAATTGCAATCCCGTTTAACTAAATGTATTTACAACACCACAGCACGTTTGATTTTATACACCACGTTCACCTCAGTTTTGTAAATCTAAAAATTTTCTGTATCATAATAAACTGGCATGAGGATGTCATTGCACGAAGTTATTCATCTCAAAATGCTCTTTCACCTCAAAGCACTTGTACTCTTCCAGGTGCAGGGTTTGACACAAGGTAGACCATTGCTCAGGTTCCTGTATGCTGTTTCCCTCAGCTCCTGCCTTCTGATGTTCCCAGCTGATTCTCTCCTAACCAACGAGTGTATTGTTGTTGTCTAGTATGTGCACACTGAAAACAAAACTCACTGCTCTTTGTATAATTCTCTGTCTGATAAGAAGCTGAAAGAACCAGCATGATTATTTAAACTCCTTTCATATATCACACAGGCTGTAGGATGACCTGGATCCCCTCCAGTTTATCAGCACTGTGTAAATTGTGTAATCAGAGCTGGACACTTCCAGAAGTGGTTGTGACTTTGCTGTACCCAGAAGTGTTATAAACCCTCTACTCCTCAGCATTTCCTTGTCTGCAGCCAAGACACTCAGTAGCCCTTCTGTCTGCCAGCACATCTCCAGCTTGAGTTCAGCTAACTTTCCACATGCTCTCTGTCAGCGTGTGAGTACATTTCTTACTCCTTGATGTATCATTTTGCATCAGGCCATGCTTATAGAATGAGCTATTTGCTAACACACATGAAGGCTTCTTTGGTCCTCTTCACTGCAGCAGCTGAGAGAGAGAGAAGATGAACATTGCCATTGGCTCCCAGCAATCTGGAGAAAATTAGGATGTTGTAGGTCTGTCTCCTCCTTCTTCCTCGCTAGAAGGAGATGAAAAGACATGAAGAGGAGCAGACAAGGAACCATCTTTCTCTTCTACATGTGCGCTAAATTCAGACAAAAATGCATCCCAACATAAAGCTAACAGTGTCAGGGCACATTGTGCCTTTCTATGACTTTGCTTTCCTCACCCACTTTTTCAAGGGTTTCATAACCTCTCACTGCACTTGGACAGTCAACAAAGGTAAATCTTTACAGTATGAATACTCCCCACTCTCTGGTATAGCTGAAGACCCTGAATACCCACTGTAGGGTCTAATAGGTGGACAACCATCTTGAAATACTGAGTAAATACACCAGCGTTGCTACCAGCAATGAGATGTAAAGGTAGATAATTTCTTGCTTCCTAACCATAGAGCTGTAATTTTTACATTTCTACCATAATAATATATTTGAATGATAAGTGCACATTGGATATGAATTGAGAAAAATAGCAGTGTTATGTAAATGCCTGCTGAAAAGAATGCATCTGGAATCTCTGCAGAGTACAATAGTTCAGTTATTTAATGTTTACTTCAAAAAGAGCACATTCAGAAACCAAATTAGTTTGGCATAGCTAAAATGGACTCATTTTATACAAAATGTTTACTACTATTCTTTTTAAGTAGATTATTGAACCAAAATCCTCAAAGCACTTCCACTGGGCATGTTGGACATGATAATGCAGTTGAGGGTTTTATTCATCCTGTGAAATGGGTAATTTTAGAAGGTGGAAGTAAATTGAATTAATTACAACAATTAATACACTTTTTAAATGGTCATGAATCTTATACGAATCCTTAAGCACAGATTTTCAAAACACATCTTTCAGGTGTTTTAATGTTTCTTTTGTTCAAATATATGCAAATTTCCTTTGAAGAACTATCATGACACTCTGACAGTAACAACTGACTGACCCTTTGCAAATAGAAGTCTGATAAGCAAAAAAGACCAGACATATATCCTACAAAGACAAATATTGGTCTGCTAGAGAAAGTAGAAGTGTACTAGAAATCATTCAATATGTTCCAGATGTTAAGGAGAAGAAAACACTGTCAAAGTGTTGATTGAAAATTCAGTACAGAAGCCATTCTAGCCAATAGCGAAAGTGCCATACTTAGGAGAAAAGTCACAAAAACACAGTACATGTATCATGGAATCATAGAATGGTTTGGGTTGGAAGGGACCTTAAAGATCATCTAGTTCCAGCCCACCCTGCCAGGAGAAGGGGCACCCTCCAGTAGACCAGGTTGCTCAAGGCTCCATCCAACCTGGCCTTGGACACTTCCAGGGATGGGGCATCCAAAACTTCTCTGTGCAACCTGTTTCAGTGTCTCACCATCCTCATAGTGAAGAATTTCTTCCTTATCTAATCTAAATCTACCCTCTTTCAGTTTAAAACTGTTACCTTTTGTCCTATCGCTATATGCCCTTGCAAAAAGTCCCCCTCCAGCTTTCTTGTAGGCCCCCTTTAAGTACTGGAAGGCTCCTATAAGGTCTCCCCAGAGCCTTCTCTTCTCTAGACTGAACAATCCCAACTTTCTCAGCCTGTCTTCATAGGATAGATGCTCCAGACCTTTGATCATTTTTGTGGCCCTCCTCTGGACCTGCTTGAGCAGGTCCATGTCTTTCTTATGCTGGAGGCCCCAGAGCTGGACGGAGTACTCCAGGTAGGGTCTCACAAGAGCAGAGTAGAGGGGGAAAATCACCTCCCTCGACCTGCTGATATCCCTATTGGAAATGCTGGATTTGGCAATATGGAAAGAAGTAATGCCAAATAGTTAAGGAGCAACTTTGCTTGGGAGAATTAAAAATGTTGTCATCGTTAATGCTGCATTGGGCCCGTTCAGAACTAGCCTGCAGTGTCTAATTGTTGAATTTAAAATGATAGCTGAAAATCTCGGAGCGATCATTGTCATGTGGCCTCAGCACTCCTAAGCAGCTATCAAAGAGCAAATCCAGTAGCTATCTAAAGAGCAAAACCGCCCTTCATAGTTTTGCCGCAGTTTTATGAGTATGCTCCCCACTGCTCTGTAGATGTTAATTCTTAGCCCATATGGGCAAAGACAACATTATTAAGCACAAAAAATCTTCCCATATAAACATCAACCAAACTATTTTCCTGAAGAGGACTGACAAGCTTATCTTAAATAAATCCCTAAAAGGGCTCTGTGAAATGATTACAAGTTGTATGTTTACAGTGATGCCAGAAGATCAGCAGGTTTATACACTGATAAATCATTTATACACTAGTGAGCAGCTGGCATCTGAGGCTGTGTCTGCTCATCTATCACACAGCTCTCACAAAGGTTAGTGGTAGTAAAGTTGTACTCAGGCACAAATATAGGTATAAAAATGTTCTAAAAATGCTAGGTACTGAGGATTATGACATGATCTGATAGGATTTCATATTTCAGAATAATTTCTATATAAGATCCTGATCACAAACAATTTACCAAGGTGTCACCTTCTTCCTTAAAGCTCGGTGAAGCCCATCCATTGCTTTTCAGTACAGTTGATGTTGTTGCAAATAGATACAGAGGATGTGCTCATGCAACATCAGTCTCAACAAATTCCAAAGGTCCAAACTCCAAAGGTCACTGCTTGGGTCTCTGGCTCTCATAGGGTTTCCACTTTGGACAGAACCAATTCTTCCTGTTCCTGGGCAAAGAATAGATCTGACTTAGAGAATAAATATGAGGAGAAGTTCAGAAAGGGAAGTTCATGGTGCTTTGAGGTTCAGCAGGAAAACAGAACAAACAATAGTCTGCGTCCTTTTGGTTCACCTGAAAGGGTTAGTGGCATCTTCGTATTCTTTCCCTTACTTTATGCCTATGGGTGTGAATGCACATGCTTTCAACGTCGCCATCCTCTCAGCTTCTGTGCTTATCAGCTCACAGGGTACCTTCTTCAGTGTGCTCTTGCAGGCCCTGAAGCATATATATTTGTAGATGTCTGACTATCAGGAAAATGCAGGATCTTTCAGAGCACTGGGAGCACAGTGAAAGTTACCATGGCAAGGAAATGGGGTAAGCAGTAGAAGAGTTCTTGGTGGCCTGTGGCCATGCTACTTAGATTCTTTTTTAATATTCTAGCGCTACACCTAAAACCTGTCAGGTTAATTGGGCACCCACTAAACCTGCATTACATTTTGCCCCATTGTTCTCGAGAATATTCTCTGAAGTTCTGCATAGCATTGAAATCACAGTTTTCCACCTATGTTTGTCTAGATCTATAGTTAGGTTGTTTTCCGTCATAAATTAATGCCCTCTTTGAAAAATTTGCAGACAGAGAAAGTATAATCTCTTTCAAACTAGGCATTTATAAGAAATAATATTGAATGTTCTGTTTTCTTTTCCAGTCAGGTTTCCTGGGCTGTGCCTTGGTTCCAACTTGGTTCTCCTTTCTTTTCCCTGCCTTTCTTTCCTGTCTTTTCATAGAGCATATATTTGTATCCCATTTGCTTAACAGCTCCCTTTATTTCACTTTTATTTCAGATCTTCAACTTTCATAATCCCAGGACTAGTTTTTTTCTCAATTTATATTTTCATAATTATAGAAGAAAGTTTATATCATAATTTCACAGACTCACAGAATGGTAGGGGTTGGAAGGGACATCTGGAGATCATCTAGTCCAACCCCCCTGCCAAAACAGGTTCACCTACGTCAGGCCACATAGAAACATGTCCAGATGGGTCTTAAAAGTCTTCAGAGAAGGAGACTCCACAACCTCTCTGGGCAGCCTGTTCCAGTGCTCTGTCACCCTCACAGTAAAGTTTCTCCTTGTGTTTAGGTGGAACTTTCTGTGTTCCAGTTTGTGCCTATTATCCCTTGTCCTATAATTGGGCACCACTGAAAAGAGACTGGCCTTATCCTCTTGACACCCACCCTTTAGATATTTGTAAACACTGATCAGATCCCCTTTCTGTTTTCTTTTCTCCAGGCTAAACAGCCCCAGGGCTCTCAGCCTTTCCTCATAAGAGAGATGCTCCAGTCTCCTCCTCATCTTCATAGCCCTCTGTTGGACTGTCTCCAGCAGTTCCATCTCTCTTGAACTGGAGAGCCCAGAACTGGACACAGCACTCCAAATGTGGCCTCACGAGGGTAGAGTAGAGAGGGAGGAGAACTTCCCTCAACCTGCTGGTCACACTCTTCTTAATGCACCCCAAGATTTTTTTAAAAAAATTGTATGTAGTATTACTTTCTAAACTTTAACAGTAAAAGCATTATGAATGGTATTGTCATTCTTAGCCTGCTTGGGAAGAGGAGGTGAATGCTATCATATAGTAAGTATACATGGGCTGTTATAGCTATCACTCAAATCGAAGTCTGCTGCATTGACCAATTCCATTTTTTAACAGAGAAAGAATGAAGCAATTCATCACTTGTCCAGTCCAGTTAATGTTTTGTGCCTTTTTTTCCAAGAGTGGAATTTGTGAACTGGCTAGCTTTGGCAGTTTGAGGTACATGGTACTTTTCATTTCTAGATCATTGACTCGAGTATAGCATAAATTTGATGAAAATTGACCAAAAATTGAATCTAGAGGATGACTGATGGCTGAAGTATGTAAAAGAGTGTTGATTTGGCTCAGCTGGTAGTAGGCAGATGTCAATAACAGAAAAACCCCCATATATCTTAGCCCACTACTAACAAGCATTCTAACTAGGAAGACTCAGAAATGAATGGAGAATGTGTCTACCTTTGGATGCCATCATTGTTGGAGGCATCCTAACTTTAACTATCTAATACCTGTTTCCAGAATTGGAATTTACCTAGACAAGCCTCTCAAATTGGGTTGTCAGTATCAAATACCATGCACATAAAGACTGATGTCTCTTCTGAAGAAAGGTAAGCACTTGCTCCTGACTGGACTGTCCTTGCAGATTGGGTACATGCTGGAGATGGGTGTAGTGTGAATATGTTAGGAGAGAGCTGGTGCATTTTGGCAAGACTATATGGTAGAACAACTTTCGACGACTTATTTCTGTCTTTGAAAGTACAGCAGTCTCTTCATTCCCACCTCAGCATTTCAATCATATTGAATTAATAAAGTGAATTAACCTGGTATTTGACACTTCTTTCTCTAAACTTCCAAGAAGTTTAGTCTCCAGTGATTATGATTTTGCTTTGTCTGCCATTTTCTAGTGACAGATTAGCTTCCAATTCTCAATGAACATAATGAGGTATTTAAGATAAAAATAGTCCTCCTTCTCTGCTTTGCTCTCCCATTTGGATAATCTGTTTTTTAACTTGGATTCTCATTTAAAGAAGGAGATTTTGCCTTATAGCGATAAATGGCTGACCTTCCCATCCGTCTAGGACTGCATTAATATTGTTGCTTTTAAAAGGATGATGACAGGCAAACCAGCCTTGGCACTACAGTGGCAGGCATATGCTTGCACACTGCACTGCACATCTGAATAACACAAGTAAAGTAACTGTAGTACCCTATTTAGATTCACAACATGTCCAAGTTCACATACTTTCAGAGCTGGTAGCACGGATGACGTTTCTATTGTTAAATTTCCCTGTCCTCCAAGAAATACAAGGATATTCAGAAATTTGACTTTAGTTTCAACAATGTCGCCATGATTCCTTGTGACATGATGTGTATCAGCTGGATCTCAAACCAACACAAACCCAATTCTGGAGCATTTTTGGCAAGTTGCAATTTCAGTGAGCAATAGTACTTTGCGAAACAAAGCCTTTTAATGGATGGCTGTTGAATTTAATGCTTTGCTTTAGTTGTATTTTTTTTATATGCTAGTACATTTAATTTTGATATCTGAAAGCAAAAATTTCTTATTTTCCCATCAAAATATTTTCCTTATGAAATTACACTGCCTATCTGCCCACTCGTTTAGCAGTCTCCTTCCCCAATAACTTTTAAGGCCATTGTCCAGTTTTAGCCAAATTTAACCAAAGAGTAGCATCTCAAAAATATTCTCAGAAGTGTTCTGAAGATCCAGCCATTGCTGGTAAATAAAGAGTGCATTAGCTAGTGATCCCACTAAGGGAAAGCCAGGAGATTCAGCGCTTAGCAGCACTAGGCTGATCAAATCATCACAAATTTCATTTCAGATATGCTGCACTACCTGCCATTTCTTGATCATCTGTCATACTAAATAAAGTTAGGTACAGTAAATGGGAAACACAGCAAGTATTTCTGTATGTATATGTGTGTTTGTATATATGGGGGGTTTTGTTTTGTTTTTTTTAATGTAGGAAAAGTAGAATTAAGCCAAAACGGCTGTAGGAGAGAGGCTGTAAGAGACATTTGAGGCATCTGGGAAGCATGAGAGTTTGGAATGTCTGGGATGTGAAGGGAGCTGGAAGTACCAGTGAAGGATCTGAGGACATGAGAAAGACAAGTATTATAGACAGAAGGTGCATGAGTGTCAGAGGAAGCAAGATTTTGCTATGGAGGTGTCATGGAGCTGTGGCAAGCAAGCTGGGTCTTTGTACCCTGGACATGTAGGAGAAGGAGGACACATGCTGTTGATTGAAAGCCAGGCTTCACCGATTCCTTGTACCACTCATGCAACATTAGACTCATTTAAAACTGACCAATAAAAAGGTTATTCAGGTATCTAATAACTCACAAAGTATTTAATGAAATATTTCAGTTTAAAGAAAATGATACAATAGAAAGTAGTGGAAACCCTATTTTTCAAAAGAAACTGTAAAAATTCTGTTTCAGTACAGCACCAAACTATTTTTTCCACTGCTTGCTTCAGTCATTGAACCAAAAAATTTGTTATTTACCTAACAGTTATACTTAAAAATATTTGCAACACAGGCATTGCCAGTATATTTCACTCAGAGCTTTGCTATATGGGGGCAGCTCACAAAACGTGCCAGAGACCTGGCACTGCCTATTAAGTTCTGGCCAATAAGATCTCAGGCTGCGCTTTGCAGAATTTGTTCCCTTGTTCAGTCTAAGATAAACAAGGTAGAACCAACCGACCTGCCTCCATCGATGATAATCTGCCTAGGAGATATTGTTATTTCAGCAGCTGCTGTAAGAAACTTTTCTCAAGGTTGGTCCTTACAAAATAATCAGTTCTCATCTACAGATCACAATTTGAATGTGCCAGATGCTACCAGGGCTTATGCTAACAGGTTCATGAGATGAAGTCCACAATACTGATTGAAGCCACGATGTTTGCTGCAGCTGACAAACTGAATGGGCCCTGCCTGGGGAACTTCTTTTAGCTCCCAGAAAATAGCTATTAACTATTTCTAATGAGCAGTAGGCAAGCAGTGTCCATGGTGTAAGTGGTTTTTAGATAAGCAAAAAGCTGTATTCTCAAATACTGTCTATCAACACTTGCAGCAATTTCCTTTAAAGAGAAAAATATAGAGAAGAGCTTGTCTAGGAAATTCAGTATTTTGAAGATGCAGCATTCCTCTTGTTATGGCTGAGGAAAATGTAGGATAAAAGTAAGTGCCATCAGCATTCAGCCTCATCAGTGCTGCGCCAGGGTGCACTGTGTCTGGCAGCTGAGTCCAAGATTCAGTCACTTTTAGGCTGAACCTAGTTCCAGCATCTCCAACAGACAGCATGGAGCATAAGTGGGTTTTGCTGACAAAGTGGACATCCAGGATAAACCTCCATCACCTGATTTCTGCTGCAGCTGCAACAAACTACTTCAGCCCTCACGGTGGTGTGAGAAAAATCTGAATCAAGTCTATAATCTTTGCGCTAACAAAACTGTGAAGACTGTTTTTTTTCTCCTGAAACATAACCCTCATTATTCTCTGTCCAGATGACTAAATGAAGAGGTCAGCCTGGAGTTGGATTATAACTCCCCATTCAAAGCATCTAAAAAAAGATGGGCAGAATGCGAAGTTGTTGGTACCCAATGGAAAAAAATCTTCTTAATTCACTTACTTTGCATGCTGTGACAGTTTCAGGAGAGCATTAGGTACCTAAACTTGGCATATTCTTCCATTCATACGCCTCCCTGAGCTTGGGAGGGAAGGAGGTCATGGCAGTGCTGCAGCTACGTGGTGGTGTTTGGAGATGCCGACCCTTGAGGGATGCTGCGTGGTCCAGGCCTCGAGGCAGCTGCAGCAACATGGCTGCACAGCAGCACCAAGCCCACCTTATCACAGCATTGAGCTGACACAGCCATACAGGGTTTAGGACTCAGCTAATAACCACACAGCACTTTGTGCCAAGTGAATGTGCTTTGAGCTGCTGGTTTGATCTCTGCGTTTCAATTTCTGTGTGTCATTTCCCTCCTCCGGATGTTGCTGAGATGCTGTTTCCATCTGAGAAGGAGCATTTTGGGTATTTTTGTCTTTGGCCATGTGTGTATCACCTAATGGAGCACAGTGCGCAGATCCCCTAAGCTCACAGCAGCCCACGCAGACACAGGGCAGAGGCTGGCTTAGGTCTCCACAGCCTCGTAGCTGAGTTATTGCAGTACTGGCTGAGCTAAGAAACTCTGTTGACAGTGCAGGATTTATGGCCTAGAGCAGAGAATTAACCCCCTGTCACAGCTGCATCTTCCCTTTCAGATGCAGGCAGCTGCACAGGGTCCTCTGAGTTGTGTCATTTTGTGTGAACAAACACCAAGTGTCCTCCAGCATCACTGCCCAGTCTGTCTCATCAAGAGCTTGTCTAGCCCTCTGCAATCAAAATAAATACAGTTAGGTGCAAGAAAACAAGAAGTAATTCAGTGCTGAAATAACTACAGTTGCCTAGGTTCAAAATGAGCACTATATTTTTTTCTCAAAAGCACCCAAAAAGCAGAACAAGAGGCAGCTGGAATCAGTCCTAACCTTGAGGCCAAAACAGAGGAGTGGGCAGTCAAAAGACTGTTTCCAATTCTGTATGACTTTAGGCAAAGCCCATAACTGCTCTGTACCTCAGTTTCCCCTGAGGCTCCAGCACTGTTTGCTTGCCTCCAGCATCTTCTGTAAGGATTTTTCAATTAACACTTCTGAAATGGTTGCCGTTCCTCATGAGGAAGATATGATAAAAGTGCGTATTACTGTAAAAAACAGTTTGCTATAAATAACTCTCATCAAACTGAGGAACTTGAAAGGAGGTGCTGCTTTGTTCAGATAATGTAAGGGAGAGCCAAAGAGGGAGCGGCACAAATCTCATCCTGCTCAGAGGGATGAGGCAGGCATCGTGTCTGCACAGCATGGCTGTACATCCCAGTCCAACCTCTGTTTTTCTGGCAAATGCAGGGGGTGAGGTGTGTCTGTATATAGTGAGCAGGGCAGGATGTGATGGGAGGACAGCAGTGCTGTGTGGGACAAGGTGACACCTGCTCCTCGTGATGCTGAGCAGCTTGGCAGCAGCTGCCGTGCTCCCGACTGCCAGGCAGGATCCAGCCAAGGCTGAGCACTGCTCTCATTGATGCCATGCTCTCATTAATGCCGTGCCAGGCTCCTCTACACTCTGGTCAGCTCAGGGCTTTTGCTTTTTCACTTATGCAAGCAGCATCTACCGAATCTGTATGGTACAGGGAAAAAACCTCTGTATCTCATTGATCAGTGGGTTCAGCAGGACCCATGTGCATTGAGTGATTGCCACGAGAAATGTCAGCTGCTGTAGCAACTGTTCTGGCTGGGCTGATGGAGATCAGCAGTAAGAAGCATTCGCCAAGATACATACAAATAAAATTCATGCAGTTGCTTTGATATACTAGTCTTTGTTTGCTACAAGCATCCATATCAGTGATCAGCTAACTCACAGCAAATTCCAAGAAAGAGAAACCTTGACCAAAAAACATTGCCCATTGTGCAGTGGTTTTCTCTGTGTGGCTTCACCTCATTAGTTAGAAATCTTTGATTTTTTTCTCCTTTCTCCAAAAGTTTCGGATATTTTATCAAGAAGAAGAAAAACACACCACATGATGTTAGGAACCATCCTCCCAGAACAAATAAGAACACTGAGCAGAAGATGGAGTGGCTCAGAATAGCACAAGCAGAACAAACAGGTTGAGCTGTGAACAGTAAATGTGTGGAAATCAAACCCCGTTACTGCAGAAATCGCCAGCAGAAATCATGGAGCTAAATTCAATGAATAAAACATTTGCTGGGAGAATTTTTCCCTACTCTCCCAGTTGAATATAGAGTGGTTTCCGTGCAGTTTTCCAGCAGCTGTTTGCTCCAGGACAGCTAGAGGCCAATTTGTCTGGCAAAGAAATTAGTGGGTTTCTCCACAAGCAGACATTACTGCCCCTCAGTTAAGGATGGAGTTTCAATGTGCTGTTGCACACCAACATCTACCACCATCCCAGTACTGCCCAGACCACTCTAGCCAGGAGCCAGAAAAGACAGCTCTGTCTTCAGCAGATAGGTTTTCCCATAATTATGAGGCTATCACGATAAAGGAGGTAAACTGACAATTTTAAGGTATGTTCTAAACAAAATGCTGCTATGTCCATCAGTAGGTGCCTCCAGTCCTGGTGGTTCTCATGCTCTGTCGGTGGACAGACATGTGTCTTTTGCTAATAGAGTTCCCTTCTAACGTATTTACCTGGATTTCACTCCACGCTGTCTGTATGGCTAACATTGGAAAACTTTCAGAGCCTGAAAGATCATATGTATCATTCTATCCACACTTTCTTAAGTAACAAAAAAGTATTAATTTGTTAGAAACCAGTCAATTTTGATGTGTGGCAGTGTGGCTTTTTATCTGAACCGGTATTATTTACACTTTGGGGAGAGGAGAAGCAGCTTTTTCCTAACACAATAGCAGCACAAAAGTAAGATTTTTAGTTCATTGTTATTTTTACTTAATGGTGTGCATGGTGTAAGAGCTGATCCAACAGCTCATCACAACCACATGAAGGAGGTCCAGTTGCCTTCTCCACCTCCAGCCTCTGCCCCCAGGTGCATGTTCCATCCTCCTGCCTCGCACCTGTTGGGCTGCAAGTTAGAGCTCTCAGAGCAAAAAAAAGTTAATGCACTCCTGTTGTGTTAATGATTAGATCAGCTCAGAGAAACACCTCGGAAGCTCCAGCAGCACATGGACTGTTGTTGCACAACACATGGCATGTGGGTTCAGGAGAGAGGGAGAGCCAAACCTTCTCTTGGTGGCAACAAGCTGTTAGATTTATGTGGCTGCTTGCTGACCTTGAAAGTACCTCAGACCCTTTGGAAAGACTGTCACATCCTGCAGTGATCTGTACCTACTGCAAAGGAGTTTTTAGCCAGCTGTGCAATTTTGTCTGTGGTGCCGTTAGGAGGAGTTTTCCGCTCAGATAACTGCACAGAAGCCTTCCAGAGTTATCATCGGTTTACATTAAACACTGTATGCATTGTGGTTAACTGCAATGCCAATGTGTGAATGAAACTGGGTCATGCTTCTGCAAAATCTAAATAAGGCATTATTAACGTGTCCATCAGCTTTCAAGGATGTGATACATTTTGAAAACTGTTCATTAATTCTGTACAAAAGCGGTAACAGGTATGATATTGTTCCCACAGTTGGGGGTGATAGACGTCTCATGTGCAAACCTGCAACATCTGCCTAGTTTGGGGATTTACCATCCTTTTCTTAAAATGAGTTAAATGTAGATGAACTTTGGAAACATTCACCTGAACTCCTCAAAGCAAGTCAGTAATTACTAACTACTAATCCATTTAATTCTGTGAATTGTAAAACACTTTTCAGAATCATGGAAATTGTCTGATTTGCCTGGGAGCTGATGAAAATTAAGAGCAATGAACTCTTTCTTTTTGAGATACATTGCCCGGTCTTAGAAAAGTACGTGGATCCAAGTGCCTCACACCCCTGAAACTAAGGCTGACTTTACCAGAGCCGGGGTAGGGAGGAGCACAATAAGGCACCATTTTCCCGGGGGTGCAAGGAGCCTCAAAGCCTTTCACAGAGTGGATCAGCCTTGCACGGAGTGTGAGCCTAGCCTGCAAAAGCCACTGGGAGTTTTTTCACCTGACCTCAAGGAGAGCTGGATCAGGACAGCATCCAATTCCACTGTAAGAAAAGGAGAGTTAGGCCACATGATAAAAGCACACTCATCCTTTGCGGTGAGGACATCCATGCAGGAATTAAGTGTGCTTTATAATCACATTTTCAGCTAAATTCCCTCATCTTTCCTCAACATCTGCCTTTAGACGTGCCCATCTGAGCACAACCATTTCATGTTGGCACCACACAATTTAATGGAGTTCATTTCCAAAAATATTCGGTGTCTCCCTGGCAGGCTTACAATAGCATATATTCCCTTATTTAACTTCCGTGATTACACAAGAAAAACTGGAATGTATGTAATGAAATGTTTACAGACACTCTGGGACTAATCGTTATGGTTTTGGAGTTATATGCATGCTTTTTTTTCCTCTGTGTTTAAGAAGGATGTGTATAACAGTGCTACAATATTATTACACATTGTAATTACATAGTCTAATTACATGATTATATGTCTTCACGCTAATTACACAATTAAAAACCATTACAGAAAGGTTGTAAATGGATTTGAATCAATTAAAATATTTTTAGACCCCCTGATGCAACTGACTAACAAAAAAGCATTGAAGGGGTAGCAAGCAAACCTGCCAGATACGTGGTATGATGCCTCCTTGGGTCCTATGAGAAACCCCTTGGTGCTGTTTTCCTCTCAGATGAACAGGAATGTGGAACATCACCGGAAAATGTTTTAACATTTTGTGCTCCATGTACCTGGAGCAGAATTTTGTAACACCTTCTAGCACAGCTGCTACAGATGCCTGCGACCGACCGCGACACTGCTCAATAGCAAAAGATTTATAGCCAAGATCCAGTGTCACTGTCTTGAGAACTTGGAAAAGACATGCTGTTAATGGCAATCAAGCTGCTGATTCACTAGACTGAATCCAGCCCTATCTGTCACAGGCTGGAACTATCCAAATAGGATGGTGGTGAGCATGTGCAGAGAGCTGGGAAATTACAGAACAGGGCTATACCAAGAGACCAGACAGTCTATGGTATTCGGTGCCACCAAGGCAGATGGGGTGGATAGAGACAAGGCTGTGCTGGGGTGCCGGTAGTAGCCCTTCTGCAGCCAAGTTTACCAGGGGAAGATGCTGGAGGCCATCACCCAGGGAACAGAGTATGAGCACAGGTGCCCTACAGTGAGGAACATGGCTGCCGCCTTGTTCTGTTGAGGAGAGTCTGCAGAACACATAAGAATGTCCCTTCTGCTGTTAACAAGAGGCACAGGACCTGAGGCTTGCATGGAAAATCCCATTTACTGGATAACATCTGCAGCCTATTGGTGGGAAATAGCAGAGAAATCTATTTCTACTGGGCATGCTCCTGCTCTTTGAAAACAAAGACTTAATTTCTCAAGGCTGTCAATGCAATTTTTTCTGTAAGAACTAGACTCACCTGAGAACATTCTAAGCCCTGGGACATTTTCAGAGTGAAAGGGAATGTGACTGGCTCATTTATCCCAAATCTGGCCAAGGAAATCTCATTCTGATCACTAGCATAGATAATGAGCAGAAAACAATAAATCATTTGGTTTATCTATATCTTCCTTTATTTCTGTCTAAGCACTAAGGGATATTAATGCACTGACAGAATTTGTGTATCCATTAACAGAAGATCTGTAGCCTAATTGATGCAGAATTAGCCATAGGCTCCCAGCCCTGCCAGCAGTGAATGAGTAGGTTTTTTTCTGGCATGAGACTGCTTTGGGGAATCCCACTCCCAGACTTTACGATTCCTCTTTATATGTGAAATGAGAACATTATTTAGGCTTTGATAAACAACATCTTCTACCTGCAGCATAACCATTAGAAGCTCAGCAGATGTGTTTCATGAGCTATATAACCCTTTCAAGCTCTTTTTTATCCTAAAGGCACAATAAAGCTTTCACAAAAGATAAAGATAGTCAGTCTAACTTCCCTGGTTTTGTTCATCTTCATGTAAATTTGACTGTTTGCAGTTCATTTTGCAGTTTCAGCCTCCATTCATTCCATATGGTTATTTTAAAATATCCGTATCAGCATCTCCCTGTATGTATCTCCCACTCCACTCTGGGCTTTGCTTTTAGTTTCCTGAACAGGAGGGCTGGTCTGTTCAAGAAGCTGTTCCTTTTTCCTCTTCATTTCTCACAGTTCAATTACGTTGTCATAAACTTCAGAAGACACTCCTCTGTTTTTCTCACAGTGACGAAGGTACATGCCCCAGAAGTTCAGGCAAGGCTCAGACAGCAGTACCCAACATGGCATAGATCTGGAGCCCGTATGCTGGTTTCAAGCACATCATACCAGTGGGCCAGTTACAGCTGTACATCTCTTGGCCAACTCTTCATATGTCCAGTGGGGTCAGCTCTGCTTCTCTCCCAGTTTGACCTGAGTAGAGATGCAAGCAAACCCCACACAGAAGGGCCAGAGCTAGCTTCAGGCTAGCTTCTACAGGCACAGTAAAGTAGTAGCACAAGCTGAATGTATCCATAAATAAATACATCTTGATGCTGGATAATACTGGTGAATGGTGCCTACATCATCGCACCTGCCACTGTTGTAGGTCTCACTAGGTAGCAGATAGGCCACAGCTATCCTCATTTATCCTTGATTACAAGCTGAAATCACATTACCAGATAGCTGCAATGGAGATATATCTTCATTTAGTTTTGCCTTGCATCCTCAGTATGTCTCTTCTGTAATAGCATGGCCAATGACAACACAGCCACTAGCACGGTTCAGGTGGAATTTAGATCCAGAAGAAGACACCTGTACTAGATGTCTACCCATGTGAGGTATCTAAGCTCTTGTATCAAGGGAGATGTAGTCAGTTACTTGTCAATAGAGAGCAGAGTGCAAAGTCAACTCATCCTTCATGGGATGCATGAAGATGTCCTTCATGGGCACATCAGGTGCCCACTACCATTTGAGATTCCTGAGTGGATACAAAATATCCACAGTGGTCTGGGGATAAACTACCAGCTGGATATACCTGTTTTCATCCACTGGCTTTTAAAGGGGCCTGGAGGGCTCATTTTTATTAGATTCCCATTTTTTAAAGAATTAATGAACATTACGACATTCCTCCCATTGTATGTGAAACAGAAATACAAAAGCTTATCATCCAACTTGTCCATCAGGGAAGGGCAAACACATCTTCCACATCTAGTTTTGTAGATCCCTGGCTATGACTGTGTTAGTGAACTGTAACCGAACAAGGTCTGAAGCACTGTCCCAGTTGGCCAGGCTGTTAGTGTAGTTTGGTGCATTCTCTGGCCCAGCTTGGACTCACCGTGGGTAGTAATGTCTAGGAAAAGATTTGGAAAATAACATGGCCCAGAGCTGCTATGCGTTAGGGAGGAGGTCGTTTTGGGTGGAGAGGACTGGAGGGAGGCAGTGCTGGGTAGGTGAGGACGCTGTGCTGTGCCACTTGCCCACAGGACTAGAGGGGAGGATGTGGCCACTTTTCATTTACTGATGCAGACAGGTGTGCTCTGGCTGGTTGTGTGAATGTTCCATATGCTGCAGTAGTCTCTGCTACTGGGGCTTTTCCTGCTCTTTCTGCTGTGAAATACCAGCACCCTCTGATAAATCTTCCTCCACATCCTCTTGCATTGCTTCTTCTCAGGCCCTCCTGTCAATGGGAAGAGGAGATTTCCACTCCAGTTCTAATTCACCACAGTAAATACACGTGGCATGTGGTCTAAATTCATCCCCCCTGCTGGAATTCACCTTTGTTTACTTAAATAACAGCGTAACATAAACCTTAATCTGAAATTCCTCTTGACATTCACAGTTTTCAGAGTCTTTTCCTCAGTGAGCGAAAGAAAATAGTTAGGGCAAGGGCAGTATGCACTGAAAACTGTAAATTATTAAGTTTAGCAGGCTGGCCTGGATTTAGAAAAAAAAGTTGTGACAAGTAGTTGGAAATCAAGCCAAAGAGCAAGATTTTGTGGTTGCATCTGCCTGAGACAAAGACATTTCATAAACATAATGACATGTGGAAACCAAGTTAAATTAGGCATCAAATTTATCTGATAATTTATTGTTACAAATAAAATTGAAAAATGAAATATTTCCAATGGCAGTTCTTCAAATGTTTGCTGTGGGGTTTTTCTTGGGAGCAGGAGAGGGAGCAGGGGAGCTTGTAACACCTTGCAGACATAACCAAAGGCTTAATCCTGCATCCCTCATGCAAACTAAATTCGCAGAGCCAATTTTTTAAGAAACAGTGCAGGACCTTTCCTTAAATATCTCTCCTTTGCTGAGTCATCAATGCTGGAGGATGAAGTCCTCTTGGCTCAGATGCAGCAACAGGATTAACACCCACCCTGTGGCTTCTCTCAGCTCCTACTGCTGCCTGTTCATCCATCAGTGTCAGTTCTGCTTTTCCCCCAATTAGATTAATCTGTCATTCAGGAAGTGATAGCTCAAACTATTTCTATACAGTGTTGCTGCAAAGAAAATGTCTGAAGAACTTCTTGCTCCACTGACTTATTGTATTCCTTTGCTCCGCATAGGTGACAGCAACTACACCAGTCTGAGACCAGACCAGATCCATCTGTGTGGTTGCACTTTCATTAAAACCAGACTCTTGCCCTTTTTAGTTCCTGAGCACCCCAATACAATTTCTTCAAGGGTTAGACTGTGCCATTTACTAAATACTCCTTATCTATAACTAGACCAGATAGCAAGGTGAAGAGTTAAGCCTCCTATAACATCACAAAGCAAACTTCCTCCCTGGCATCATGTCAATCAAATTCCAGAGAAATTGCCCCTGTGAAATATCTGACCTACTAAGGCAATTTAATACAGCCCTAATTGACTCAACCTGTGTCAGTAGACACATAATTTGAAAAGTTCTAGCACCTGACCAACTTGTGGATAAATTCTGTACATCTTGATTATGTAACAAAATTTGGAAAATCAGTTCCTCAAACCACCTGTCTGGCTCTTGTGTTCCCTACTTTGGTGTCAGTGTTTCTAAAAACAACTGAAAATGCAGAAGAAATGAAAAAAATGATAAGTGGAGACCATTTTTCCCTGTTGAGGCTCCTGCCAACCTTGATATAAGCATTGTTGATTTTCTCATTTCCCCAAATATTTTTTTTCCAGAAAAACCTTCATTTCTCTCTTTAAATAAACATAATATCAAGAGGATGATGCTGTGTGGGCACAGCTAAATAAAATGAAGCTTTACTTTCTATTAGAAAAACAAATAATTTATGACTTGAGGAAGAAGGAGTGTTTTGCTAAGCTTTAACTAATTTGAATAGTATCAGCCTACTTAATGTTAGAAATGCATTCCTTGCAGACAGAAAGGGTGTTTTTGATGGTGGAAAACAAAGACTGCTTACAAATCATGACTGACTTACTGATAAAAATGATTTTTCTTTTTTAGACAAAAAAAATTTACATTTAAATTTGGTTCACAATATTTTTCTTGGGCTTAATCCATTCACAGACAAAAGCTAACAGCCATCTAGAGGAATATGCATCAAGTTTAGACACCTCAACTTTATCTTTATGTCTGTATTCTATTATTAATGTACATAATCATTTTGATTTTCTTCTGATCTGTCAACATTCAGGAGAAAATGTACTGGAACGTAAAAATTTCCAGCCAACAAACAACAATATTTTCTTGACATTAATTTGGGAACTAGGAAACATCTCTAAATAAATTTTTAATAACCAAAGGGCCAATGCTTTGTTTGATCCCCTGCCATTCCTCAGCCTGAAATGAAGCACAAGTAGCCACAAGGATTCATAACCCTGATTCAGCACTTCATGTTCCACGGCGAGAAAAAAAACCAACACTTTGTGTGATCTCCAACCCAAAACTCTGAAAAAAAGCAGAAAAACATTTTGCTCATCAAGTTCAAATTGGGTAGATCCCAATCCACAGCAGTAAACTTACAGCTTTTTGGAGCTGGGGAGTTACAGACACTGACTGCCTGTCCTCAAAGGCTGCTTCCCCATCAGTCTAAAATGAGCATCCAGAATCTCAGCCTTGACCCTGAGAGGCAGAGCATGCCCATCTCCTTTACAAAAAAAAAAAAGCTTAGTATGCATAAAAAAATAAAGAAATATTTACTCCAAACCCAAAATCATTATGAGGCATTATTTAATGTGTGTAGTACTTAATAAAATGCAAGTGCTTTGCATTGGTCAGACACAGAAATCTTACTAACAGTGTAAGTTATGCTGGCAAAGAAACGCAGGGGAGGAGGGAAACTATGGGAAGACCTGGCTGTGGGAAGTGATGTTTCCATGCCTGCCATCTCCAGTTCTCACTTCTTTATCAAAGTCCACCTCACTGTGCACAGGACCATGCAGTGCGGGGGCTGTAGGTACACTGGAACGTGTTTGAGATCCCTTGGGGTACAATCCTGTCACCACGGTTCAGAAGAAGGTGCCATACTGGAAGGGATGCTGGGGTGCTGGGTTTGTGACCTGGTCCTGTAGGATCTTGGTTTCTTTGTGCCTCAGGCTTGTCTGCTCTGCTGTGCAGTTATGGATGAAATACACATTCCTTGAGCCTTACAGTCCACTGCTCTCCTTTCTCTCTCTTGCTCTCACCAGGTGAGCAAGGGAGCTCTGTGTTTCATCATGCAAAAAGGGGTCAGTAACTCTGCAGGGAAGAGAAGCAACCACTGACCCATGAGGAAACAATGGGCTAATGCTAATAGGACCAGGGACCTGCTGGTAACATAGCCAACAGGGAGAATAAAAGCTGAAGCAAGCTACAGTTTGCTGCTTGACATTAGGAGAAACACAAGGTGTCTTTGAAGAAGGCATTTTATTGTTGCTTTGGTATGTGCCAAATGAAAGGTGACCTTCAGCAACCTGACCTAGTGAAAGATGTCCCTGCCCACAGCTGAAGGGTTGGACTAGATGATCTTTGAAGGTCCTTTCCAACCCAAGCCCTTATGCCTCTAGGGTTCATGAGTTCTTTGCTGATGATAAGCTAGAACATGTCTTCACACAAAGAATTACGGTGTTATGGTTTCATCTCGCTTGTACCTCCAAGCTCCGTGTCGGGAGAACAGAGTGAGGCAGTGAGCCACAAGTGCTGGTGACCCAGAGCAGACCACCATGGTTGCTCCAGGGGCAGACACTGTAGCATGGCCAGTCATGGCCATATGCAGATCTGGCATATCTCGGGCCAGAGCTGCAAGAGTCCGTCCTACTTCACCCTCAGTTGAAACCCTCTCACTGCTCCCCTAAATGAACACACAGTGCTGCGGCAAACAGAAACCACCCAACAGCAATAACTTCACTGGGGCTCTGCCACCCTGGCTGTTTGCAAATCTAGATTTTATGAAGCCTGATCACTTCAGTGAATGATCTTTTGACCTTCGTGCCCATCTATCACACAGAGCAATGTGCTTGCCAACAGGAATATCCAGTTGGACAGTCAATGATTTAATAAGCTTTTCTTTCTACACAGAGTTTATTGATTTTCTCTTTTAGTGAGAGCAAAAGACGGTATTGTCAGAGTAGGTATTCTGCAGCTCTTGCATCCTTTCCTCATGTATCCTTTGTTTTATTTCCCTCTGTATGATTTCTATCATCCCTTATTGCCACAGCTATGCTTCCTGTCATCTCTGTGCCCCGAAGCATCTCATTTTCTTTTCACTTGTATCCTGATTAATGTCTTCATAAGTTTTGCTTTCCTCTCCTTTACTGTGGAGTGGTTGCCCTAGAAGGCTCTTTTCTGTGAAAACCATTGGGGTTTGGATTTTTTTGTAATTGTCATTAATTTCCACTTCTCCATTTCTCTTTGGCAGTTCCTGGTACTTTACCCTGATCTCTCTATTGATTTCTTTATTGTACAAGTTAGCAAGGTTTTTTTTAATTGCTGTTAAATCAGCTGATTTAAATGTTCAGCTCTACCGGCCAGAATGCTGTGCTTTTAATTGCCTGCAAATAGGGACTTTGAGTGTAATTTGCCTCTCACTTCTGACTGTTTAATTAGGACAATCGTAGAGAAGTCACGGGAGTATACCATGGCCAAACTGGTAGAAGGTCACAACAGAGACTGCAATCAAGCCTTTCAGTTTTCCGTGAAATAACTCATTGTCCATCCTTTTGAAAACACATAACCGACTCATAAGTTTTACCACTCATTACCCATCTCTACCTCCTTTAAAAAAAAAAAAGAAAAAGAAAAAGAGGAAATATTTCTGTGCTTAACCACACATTAGTGAGTGATACTGGTCAAGGAAGATCTCTTTCCCTTATAACTCTTGCATCCCAGGAGCAGCTAGAGCAGCTGCTTTCCCTGGTAAGTCATGGGAAGAAAATATGTGAGGGGTCTTGGAGGAAGGAATGTGGGCTGTGAAGAGAGCAGAATCTTAATATTCTTATTATATCATCATGAGATTAGGCAATAGCCTCCTGGCCATCCATAGGATGATCTGCAGCTTGTCAGTGGAGATTACTGTTTGGAAACCATTCATCAGCTGGAGGAAAGTTACCCTCCAATGGTTGAATCCTCAAGCATCACAGACGCAGTATGGGATAACACAAGGCACTGCAAATTTAACCACAGTCCACGTGTCTTCCTTCTGTTGGCTGCTCCACCATTGCTAGCACTGTCCAGATTTTCACTCTTCTATAGTAAGTGTATGGATTTTGATAAGTTCTTTAAATATTGAGTTAAAGACTCACTGTCCTGAAAAAGTCTAGAAGCACCATGATAGGGTGTTAGCATTCCCTGCTTATTTCCAGCCTGGTTCTCCTCTTGCTAAAAAAATGCATTTTGTCAAAGATAAAGCCTGAAACATCAATCCATGATGCAGTCACCTTCCTGTTGCAAAGCCAAGTGTGGGAGTTAATTTTTGCCAACATCTTGCCATGAGACTGACAATTAAAGGACTGAAAAATAGATACAGTCAGCTTCAAAGAAGGTGGGAATTATTGTTTTGCCTCAGGTGACATCATACCCACCTTATTTTGAGCCTTTTATCCCTCTTGAGCTATAGATTGAAAATATTTTAATTCTATCAGAAATCATTTGCTAGATGCAAAGCCCACAGCACACCATGGCTAGTCCAGGCTGCAGGACTGACTCACAGACAAAGTGTGCACAGCTGAGCTCACCAGCTAGGTGAGGGTGATGCTCTCTAATAGGCATTTGAAGGATGTTTTTGCTCCACTGGGTAAAAAATAATTGTTTATCTCTGTGGAAGATGGGGAGATGGAGGTAGTAGGGGGGAAGGTATGTATTTCAGTTAAGAAAAAGTACTGAGTTTCAGATAACAGCTCTCAGAATGAGGAGGCAGGTTGTTCTCCCAAATAATCCCCCTGAGGAAGGCATTGCCCACTGGGGTCATGTCAGCCTGGCTCAGTGCCCTGCGTCGCCCGCCCTGCCAGGGATGAGAGTGAGCCCGTATGGTCACCCCTGCAATGCCTCACCATCCCCTCTGCTCATTAGGAAGAGTGTCAGTGAGGTCGGACAAGCAAGAGGTTTGTTGTGCTGCAAGGCATTTTGGAGACACAGCCAGCCAGGATTTTAGGAGTAAATCCCACCACTGGTATCCTGCTGGAAGGGGAGAGGGAGAAAACAGGGGCCTCTTTTCCCTGCACAGGCCCCAGCTGCCATGCACACCCCTGAGCACCCCCAGATGGCTTGTACAGGGTCCCAGAGCTTGAAGCTGGAAGAGACTACTTGATTTTATCACAACTCTTAAATTCTCACTCAGTTGTGCCTGTATTGGGATGGCCTGAAACATAGCACATGTACAAGAAAATTGTCTGTCTCACAAAAGCATCACAACATCTTCATCAAACACTGCAGACCCCTTCTCTTCCCCCAACAGCTTGTTTCCAAATCTCACTATTAACGTGTTTTGCCTAATTTCCTCTTCAGAAATATCTGGCTTCAGCTTTCACCCATTCATCCTTATCCATCAGATTAAAGAGCTCTTTTCTCCTTGTGAAGATAGTTATTTACTGTAATCAAGACCTTTCCATCTTCTTTTTGATAAACTAGACAAATAGTGCTTTTAAAATCTCTGTCCTCCCATTAGGTGCCTTTTCTAGTCCTCGGCCCACTTCTGCAGTTCTTCTCTGCACCTCTTCCAGTTTTTCAGCATCTTCAGTGATACGTGGATAGTAAGAATGCAGATAGCACACACATCAGCCTTGGCTTCTGCCTTCATCTCAGCATCCCCTGTTTAGCCATCCAAGGTCTCATTAGCTTTCTCAGCTATTAGAGAACTTGAGGTTTCATCTTCATCTTGTTTGGCCTCTGAATCCTTTAGAGGAAGTACTTAACTAGAGCACTTAACTAGAGTACTTAACTATTTCTTTTCCTGGGGAGTTTAACTCTGTATTTGGCTGCACCTAAAACCAGCAGATCCATCTGACCAAGCAATGGGTCTCCTATGGCTGCCTTCACTTCATCGTTTAAACATAACATTGATTCTTTGCAAGCTACAGATTTTATCAGCCATAGTCTAAGGTAGCATCTGTACTGCTGATGAACAGTTTTAGGTCTAGGAACAATCTCTTTACATCCCTACTAGGAACATCCCTGGTTAATGATGGTGGCTCATTGTCAAATGGTGCTGAGGGAAAGCAGTTCTTCATCTGCTTTTCCTATGTGCTTTATTAAACCTACCTAGTGCTAATGTTATACCCTGCAATATTAAGTTGAGCACCTTAGAAGGTCTTTTATATTGCATAAGTCCATATTTTTTGTAAGCTAACTTGAAATCTAGGGCAATAGCAAAATGTTTGTCTACACTGCAGGCTTCACTGTTGCTGTGTTAGTTCAGCAGCTGGAGGCAATCTCCAGCCATAATAGCAGAAAATGCTATGTGTGCTATTTACCCTTATGCCCTACCTACCTCGTTAGCAGTGCAATTAAAGAGCCAGTTCATGAGAAAAAGTCCTCCACATCAATTCACTGAGAAAGTGATGGCAGTGTTAGAGAGAAACAAATGTAATTTGTTAATAAGCATTTTTCTGGGCAAACACAGGCATTTACACAATGATGATTCTCTTAGCTACATGGAGGGGAGACCTACCTGTAGGACATTTTTATTTAGGCATGGAAGGGAGATGTGGAAGTCTCCAGGGAGCATTCCCTCCTACCTGAAATCTCAGAAAGACGCACATGACCAAAGGAACAGCCTTGGCTAGAAATGAGTACCACAGCCAGGAGGCTTTGTCCCCTCTTGGCTCTGCAGCGGAAGCTGGGAGATATCCCGGCAGACTTTTCATTATGATAGCCAGCTGGAAAGATTTAATACAGTAGAAGGGAGTATGAACAATAACTGCTTTCCTGGAATACAAGAGTTGGAAACAGCAGGAGTCCACAGAAATGATCTTGAGTGGAAGAAGCTCTTCAGCAGCCAGGAAAAGCTGAGCATTTCCTCTGCGTTCTTTGCAGAGCTCAGCTGGCTTGCATTTCAAATGCATCCTGGCCTTTACATTTTCTATCATCTAGCATATGCAGTCCTGCTGCATTGTATTTTCCTTCCCATCTCTCACCTCACACTGCAAGCTGCGTGTCTATTACATCCTGCTTTGTGAATGCTTGAGGAGGGTTAGAACCCTGAAAGGTGGGTGCTACAACGTCATGGCATGACACTATGACCACTTTGTGAATCTAACCCACAGGGCATGAACAGCCCCAGGGCACTGCGCACCAGGGATAGGTCTACGCTGATACTTAGTAGTCAGGACCTTTATGACTGATATTCTTGATCAAAATTCAGAAAAACTCCATCCAAATACCATTTATTTAGTATCTGAGTACTATTGTGACAGCCTCAGGAAAGCTAATGAATTTTGTCTCCTCTCAGAGTCAGAAGCTCCTTAGGCAACAATACAGGTTTGCAAAAACTGCTGAACTGCTGTGCTGAAACTTTAAAGAAAAAACATTGCAACCCGAGGCAGAAAGAAGTCACAGAAGATTCCAACCCAGGTTGAGGGTATTTATTAGTAACTGCAAACCAGAGTGAGCAAAACACTTGGCAAAATGCACGTCAGACAGCAGGGCACTGGTATAGCTGCAGCGGGGCAGGGGCTGCAGTGGAACTGTGCCAGGGGGCCTCCTTCAGCACCCCACTGCTTCCTGTGCTTCCTGGCTGCTGGCTGTTGCCTTCTGATGATAAAGCAAATTTTAAGAGTCCCTTTGTTTAAAGCATTAACTTGCTTTCTGCAAAGAAATAGGCGAAGTCTAGACCTAAGGCATTCCCAGTGAGCTGGATGCAAGTTTTCTTTGGGTTTCTTTGAAAATTCCCTCCTCTTTCATTGCAGAATTTCAAGCTAATAGTTCTTTCTTTTTCACTCTTTCCTGCTGGAATAAGGAGTTTTTTCCCTTCACATGTCAGTGATGCGGCTGCTGTGGGACTGCAAGGAAGCAAGCAGTGCAGGAGGCTGGCAGTGGTTAACCTTTTCAAAAGGGCTTTTGGAGGACCCTATTTGAATTGACATTCAGAAAGAGAACATCCAACAAAATCACTATCTGCACTCACTATCATAAGCTACCTTTGAGAAACCTAGTCCCAGCATTCAGCAGAAGAGAAGGACAAGGCACAGCTTTTCCATCCTGCGTGAGCATCCACCCAGCCCTGGAGTGACCCCCTGGCCTGTGTGTCTGTGTTGAAGGATGATCCCATCACCCCACAGCCCAGGTTTCTCCTCAGGTCACTGTGGCTGTGTCATCCTGACTAGTTACCTGCCCAGCTGTGCTGGGGTGACCTTTATCACCCTGCACCGTGGAAGCTGTTCCATTTTTTATAAATATCTCAAACTTCACTGTATGGGGGAACTGAAACTAGGGCTTCCTCCCTCTGGCACAAGGAGTAGGAATGGCTGCTTTGAGTTAGACCCTTTGGTCCACAGCCACTGGCTGTTACAAAGAACGATATTTTCCTTCCCCCTTCTGCACACAGGTGGTACTCGGGTTATAGCTTGTCTGAATGCTTTCTGTCTCAGGTTTGTCTTTGAAATATGCACCTTTCAGAAGTCACTCTAAGTTCCGATTATGTCTCTGTTTCTCCTGAGGAGATGAGGGAATGCACTACTTGTGCCCACATTACAGAGTTAGCTACCCAGATGCCATATACACATGCCAAGCGGGATGAACAGTGGGAAGAGGAGCTCAGCAGCAGTTCGCAGTCATTGCTGTATCTTTTACTCCTTGTACTGTTAGTATACGAAGCTGCTGCTTGCAGAGAGAGCGATAATGCCCCTGAAAAACTGCAGACACAAGAGTGCCAGGAGGGAGCAGGAGAAGCTGTGACACACTAGCTGGCTGTCAGCTCGTTAGCCTCAGCGCTCCTCCCCATCCCTGCCAGCCTGCAGTTTCAGGGGAGCTGTAGCTGCTCATCCCAGGGCTGAATTTGGATCATCACTTATCTGAACATTTTTAATGATTGCCTACCACATTTTCTAATTATAAGTGCCCAACGGGGGGGAATTTACAGACTTGATGTTGCTGCAAGTGGAGAAGGAGCTTGGCTGTGACCAAAGAAAGTTGCTCCACATGATTTGAGTCCTCTGGTCCCTTGCAATAAGAAGTGGGTGCTGAGCAGTGCTGGCAGTTCTCAGCTCCTGCTGAAGAAAGCAGAAAGCTGATGGCCCTCCAAAATGCGAAGCACTGGAAGGATGTTCAAAGAACTTGCACTCAGATGGTTCAGGGAAGGCAATCATCCTGTGCAGAGGTGCCCTCCGTTGGCCGTGCCATCCAGAGGAGAAGGACCACAACAGTAATGTCAGCTGGAAGACATTTGTTTTCATGGGGTGGAAACTCTTGAAGTTAATTTCAATGGCCCTAGTATTACTGTTACATATGGCATTTATCCAGTATTCATCTAAGTGAGATTGTTCCGTTCCTGCATAACTGTGATTCCTGATTGATACTAGTTTGAGACCCAAATTTGACCCCTTATCTAGTGTGCTGCATGCTGATGGTTAGAAAACTTTATTTTTCCTAGAACAACCTGGTTTTGCAGGGGGACATTCCACTGACAGCCTTTCCTTGTTATAATAATTTTGCCCTAGAAACTGATTACTCATTATTTCCATCAGATCCGAATCGCAGATATTTGGAGGAGTGTGGCACTGGGGTATTTTAGATTTAAGCTGCTCTGCTATCTCCTCTACTGCAGCTCTCTTCTAAAGTAGTCTTTGTGTTATAAATTACTTTATAGATTTGTAAAGCATGACACAGAAACATTATATACCCTGTAAGTGCTTTAAAATTAATTTGTTCTTGAACATGTCCATGTATGAATGAATTTGATGTAAGCCTTTCAATTTTATGCTTCACTACGGAAGGTGTACAACGTACAAACTGTATATCAACCACCACACTTGCTGAAATGACTACTCAGCTATGAACAGAGTCCACCCGATATTTAAAGAAGATTGAGATACAAAAATAATAATGTGTGTGAGAGAGGTGACATACAGCCTTAGGACTTTCTAACCTAAAATGGTGAGATTAGTGATTAATAAGCAGATCTTTCAGGTTGGGGCTGACTTACCAAGTAGTGAGGAGATTGCAGAGAGACAGTTGAGAATGTGATGCTGTCTTGACAGCCACGTTGGTAGAGCTGAAAGATTCACCAGCAGCCCTCCTGCGTTTGCAGGTAGAACTCACAGGCATGGGCTGTCATGGGAAGTGGTGGTTTCAATGTGTATGATTGATGTTCAGAGGTGGTAAGCAGCATTTAACAGCAACATTTTGAGTTCTTTTATCAATTAAAAAAATGCAATTTGGGGTCATAACAACTCTTGATGAATTTGGGTCAAATTCACCAATAGTTTTATCTGATAAATAGTTTGGAACTTGGTGTTAGTTTCCCTCTTCCCTCATAGGTGTACTGATGATTGTGCAGGACATGTGGCTCCAGCCCTCCCTTCCCTGAAAGAAAGGAGCCACCACTACCCTCCTTCAGGGCAGCCACTGCTCATTCACCACAGTGCCAGGAATTTTTGGAGAATATGTCTGAAATCTCTTCTTTCAATATGGTTTAATTTGGTGTAAATGGCTTCAATGGCCGTTGCCAACAAGATAAAACCCAATACTGCTGTTTCTCAAGCAAAGCCTGTACCAGGCTGCAGAGTCACTCAGACGCATGCTCCTCCCCTCTCAGCTGCTGAGCATTTGTACAGTTGCAATGAAAAGTAAAATAGCCACACCAGGAGAGCTGGAGAACAGGTTATTTCAGGTGACCTCTGGCTGGAGCTATGGAACATCTCTAGTAAAAGAAGGGCTTTGGCTCAAATCTCTGTGTGCAGCAGTGTGGTTTTGACCTCAGTGAATGTCTTTTCCTTTGAGTACTGGGTCAGGGAAGAATAGCTGCCATACCTGACTCTTCCACTTTGCAATGTCAGGCTTTTTTCCCTCTACTTTTATACCATGTCCCTCAAATTGTGTATTTTGCTGCTCTGAAATTAGATTTTTCAGGATCGCATTTTGGAAGATTGATAGAAATCTTTTTTTTTTTTTTCCTGGTTCTGCTGGTGAACCAAAAAAATCAACTGCCATGGTGAGAACCCTCCACTCACATTGTTGTGAGTGATGCTGGAAGTCTAGGGAAACACAAAACAAAAGGAGCAACTTAAAAGGGAAGGAAACTGAAAGAGACCTCATTCAATTGCCATAGAGGCAAATACTGAAATTCCTGTTGACTGTAGTGACTCGGCAAAGAAATCTTTGTCCTTAATACCACAGGTGAGTTTACTATATGACATACACCTCAGAAGCAGAACCAAACCTTTTGATGGGGCAAATAACTTCAGGAACAGATCTTTTAAAAATCATTCATTGACAATAATAGCATAGGGGGATGTAAACTGAAGTTGTGATTAAACAGATTTTTTCCAAACTTTGTTCCTTCTCTAAGAAGACAATGGAAATAAACTTCAGTCAGGAAAAGATGTAAGTAGTACAGTTTATTTCAGTAGGGTGTTAAATGCTGTATTATAATGACAGGCACAATGTGGTGCTTTTATTCCATAGTTTAAAGGATGTTTAATTGCTCAGGTAATGGAGATTCCAGCACCCCTGTGTTGCACAATTTTGATATCATCCCTAATATGTTTTGCACACAAAAGAGCTACTTAAATGAAAGTATTATTACTAATACACAATTCCTATTAAAAACCCAACAATACTTTTTATGCAGTCAATTATTATTATTACTACTAGTTATCCTAGATACAACTAACATTACTGATATTATTAATAGCCTGCATAAAAATGCTGAGGTTTTAGGTGTTTCTTTTTACCGAAGTCAATAATTTTCTCCAAGTGTTTTTATTAAAAATATGGCAGAGCTACTGAGATGTGGTGGACTTCTCAGCTCAGCCTTGCTATTAAAGTGCTCCAGGATCTGGGCGGGTGCTCAGAGCATCCTGTTCCAGTTCCTGCTTTCCTGACAGGTACGCTGCCTGCCCTGATGCAAAACCAAGTCAGTGCTCTCTCTGCTTCTCTTGCCCATCTCTTTCCCAGCCAGCATGGGAGAAGGAGAAAAAAAGCCTCTCCTGCTCTCTGCAGGTTCCAGCAATGAAGGTAGATCTGGCTCTAGAGTGCAGGTCTCCATCCAGCAAAGCTTTTAAGCATGCAGTTAATCTATCCTCATTTAGAAAAGTACAGACACAGCTACATTTTGCCAAGCAAGACCTGGGAGCAATTAAGGCACTTTGGTAAGTGCTTTGGTGAGCAAGGATGGGCAGTGAGAACATGGAACTGCAAAAGGGTGACAGGGAACAGGAGAGACAGAGGCCCACTCTAGTGGCTTTGGGGCAGTGGGAGCAAGGAGGGCTGAGAGTCAGACCATGACTCAGAAAAGCCCACTTCTATTTCAGTGCCTTTGTTGACTCTGGCATCACCTTTTCCATGTTACTTCACTTTGCCATTAGAGCTAATAACAGCGACCTCCTTGACAACATCCTTCTGAGATTTACACACACAAAGAGCACATTTTGAAAGCCAAGTGCTAATGATGACATCCTCAGTGAAATTACCTGTCTTTGGTGGTAATTTCTATTATCTCTCTAGAAGCTGCTTGAAGTCCTTGATTCTGACCTTGGGGACACAGCTAGGATCTCATGGGTGTCTTCTACTGCTTCACACATTCACAGTCAGGATCTGCCTCATCGGTTCAGGGACATGGAAGGAAACACAAGTCAGAGTGAAATGCTTAGCTCATGGGCTCAGACTAACCCTGCAAACACCATGGGCAGATTTAAGGACAGCCAAGAGAAAGCAAGACACAACCTCTCCACTAGCGACAGGCTGTGCATGTCACATTCATGTGATCCAGCATCAATGCCTGCTTGGAAAACGGCCACTTTCAGGCAAGTTGTTTTCAAGAATGAAAACAACTGAGTGAATAGGAAGGAAAGTGAGATTCCCGTTGCTGGGATTAAAAATGAACACGAACAATAACAGCAGATTGGCTGAAGAGCACAGTCTCTTTCAAGATGAATCTGGCATGGCCCAGGGCTGAACCACAACTCAGCAGCAGAGAGCAGGGCAGAAATCCAGATGCTCCTGTTGTCCCAAATTGTGTGCTCAGAGTACTCCCCAATACCCAGGCAGCCTGTTGTCGCGACTGCTACTTACCTTTGGTACATGGGCTGTTAATTCACTGCTACATCTGAAGTGCCTGTTGAAAATGTCTCTGATGATCTCAGTTTGGAAGCCCTTGTTCTACAAAATGCTTCACAAGAAAGTTTCATTTAAGGAGATGTACATACCCAAAAAGTGCTAAAGAGTGTATTGTTCAAGAAAAATGTATGAACTGCTGTCATCTAAAATCAGCAGCTAGTGCAGTTTGATGTACAGCAGAAACATTCTGGATGTTATAAAAATAGCCCTTTGTATTAATCTGACAGGTCTAGCCCCCACAGAGGTGTACAAAAGCCTTAGCACTGGCAAATGCCTTCTGATGATGCCTTGTCGAGTCACTACATAACCAGCTCCTGACAGAAAGCCTTCATCTTAACTATATACTACTTGCTTCACTAATTGTTGTGATGTGCAGACTAGGGTGTGTGAGGATGATACAGGTTATAGAGGCTGGATTGTGATGTTTAATTTATAAAATTAACACAAATTACAACTACAAACTTACAAAAACTCAGCACCATAAAGATTGTTTCTATGAGTGATAGGACAAGGCTTCTTATATCTTACTGCAAAATGTTTGTGGCTTTAACTCAGCAAGTGCTTTCCTTTTCCCTCAAGAATAGGCGAATTTCATCTTAAGAAACAAAATAAACAACTACTTTTTATACTAAATATGCTTAACCTAAAGCGTTCTCCCCATTATTTCGTAAATGCCTTGAGATTATAGAGGCTCAGGTGGCTTAGTAAAGATGAATTGCATGTGATCCTGGGAATACAGCCATTGCATTAGTTATTCTTCCTTTCCTTTGCATTAGGCTTTTTGTAAATAATCTGCATGTTTAATCAATGGAGACTAATTAGGAAGACAAAGCGTGCTTTATTATTGTATTAAAACCTGTTCATTGCCATAGGCAAGGTGTCATCAATATTTCTAGATGAATATTGCTGCTTGCAATATACATCATGGAGAATTTTACTGTAGCCATTATAAAAGCTAGAAGAGTATTTTGTCATTGGGTACAAACAGTGATATGAATATCTACAGCTATGGAACCAAGTGCATAATCCACCTGTATATGATATTTGGGAAGGAAGGGCTTATAATAAACATGATTACTTCTTCCTGTAGCCCTAAATTCGAGGATCCCAAAAGAGAGAAGATTCCCATTAAACTAGCTCCAGAGCAAGGCTGCTTTACACATCTGAATAAAACCAGTCAAGTGTTAACATCAGTTATTCCACTGTAAATATGGACTTTCTTCAATGACTTTAATAGATTTTTTCCTAAATTCACACTGGTAACAAAACAGTTACCACTGCCCCAAACAGCTGATTTACATGCCAAATAATATGGTGGAGTAAATACCACTTAGGGCCAGAACTATCAACTTTGCTTGTACAAACAATCGCATTGATTTAAACAGGATGAATTGAGTCAGCAGGATTCACTCAGGCAACGTCTGTGTTAGCAGCAGGACTAGCACCGTGGGGTGAAACAGCTTGTGCTGGGGGTCCAGTGTCCGTGCCAGCGGCGTAGTGGAGCGAGGATGTTATCCCAGCTGAAATCCCACTTGGCTCCATTGTGGTTTAGCCCAGCAGGCAGCAGCTAAACACCACTCAGCCCTTCACTCACTCTGCCCTGGTGGGATGGGGAGAGAATCAGAAAAAAGGTAAAACTCGTGGGCTGAGATAAAGACAGTTTAATAGCACAGAAAAGGAAGGGAAAATAATAATAATGATGAAGGAATATATGAAACAAGTGAGGCACAATGCAGTTACTCACCACCTGCTGACCAGTGCCCAGACAGTACCCAGGCAGCAGGTCACGTCCCCCCAGCCAACTCTCCCCAGTTTTATTGTTCAGCATGACAGCGTAAGGTATGGAATAGCCCTTTGACCAGTTTGGGTCAGCTGTCCCAGCTGTGTCTTCTCCCAGCTTCTTGTACACCACCCAGCCTTCATCTCCATGGGTAAGGCAAGCCTAAACTAACACCCATGGGAGAGGCAGTAAGCACCCAAGCTCCCCTGGGTCTTCTCCACAGCATCCCAGGGGTGAGACTGCACGTCACAGCCCTCAGCAGCTGCATGGCTGGTGTGTCTGGGAAGGGGCAGAACAGGCAGAGGACATCCTCAGGCAATCCTGGGGAACACTCCTGTGTCTGGGGAAAGGCAAAGCATGGGGAACCTTTGTTGGTGCTTGAATAGGGTCTCCGTTTTCCTGGGATATTTCCCAAGTGTATCCAATTGGTGTAATGCTGCTGAATTGTAATGACTGCTGCCTAATCCTCACAAAAACGCATCAATTCCACTTAACCGGGATGTGCCAGAGGGAGGCAAGGAGCCAAGCGCAATGACTTCGCTACAAATTCCTGATCATTGGCTCTCACGATGCAGAAGGGTCAAAATAAAATAGGGAGGAAAGCAAAATGGTGTCACTATCACTTGTTTAATAAGCTATTTTACTTATTTATTTTCCAGCATTATAAATGAAACCGCTTCTTTGCTCTGTGTCTTGGTACTCAACCAGTGTGCATATCCTTCAGCACCTCTGCTTGTTCTATGTTTTGTTGCCAAAATAATAGTAGGAGAGAAGCCAGTGCAGGCCCACCAGTACCAGTATACAGTCACAGCTTCCAAGAAAGACAGAAATTCAGAAATTTATTTTTTTTAAATACATGTATGGACACACATACACGGGCTTTTTGTTTCCTTACTGCCTACTGTGAATCTTTAGAAAAGTTAATATATTGATTATTTTCACCAAGGAGATACCAATAATTTCATCAATGCATTTAGATATTTCCAGCTACTGTGTCTAATTTTTCTGCTGTCTTTTACAGTTCTTCTGCATTAGACCCTGCTAGAAAATACAGCTCTGATGTTAGTTTGGCTATTCGTGATTTATATGTCAAATTCACCTTAAAGTTCTGAAATTCTTTTCAAAACAGTTTTCAAGTGATAGTGGGACCTTTGGTCTATGTTCTTAGTTAATAAATTCTTGCTTTAAGTTAGGGTCTCAAATTCAATCTATTTTAACATCTCCTTCGAGGCTCCTCTCAAATAGCAGAAGTTTAGGCCAATTGATTACTCTGCCACTCCCTCAGGAGAGACTCTTGTTTCTTCCATGCTTGTTAGGGATTTTTAGCTGTTCAGCAGTATAATATATAGATTTGCAAGTACACATTTTTTCTTGATACAAATCTTTCAGCGTGTAGGTGACTTTTAGTGTCTGTCCTCATCAGACACAGAAGGTTTTTACACTTAAAAAAATTACTGTAAATTCACAATAAATTAAAGGAGAAAGTGACTGAAGATACAGTCCTTTGAGATTCAAAGTATCTTTTTGTGCCCTTGGGCTTTCTCAGGGCTTCATGGATGCAACATCTCACCGGAGCAGGCTTCTGTGGGTGCACAATTAACAGTGCGAGGCCTGGCTGCCCTTAAAATCTAAGCCTTTAGAAGAATTTGTGCCTATAAAGGTTTGGTAGGCTGGGTCTCTCAAATGGTGACTATGATTTTGGAAGTATAATCAAAACTGATGAACAATGTATCAACGAAGTCTAGATGTATTGTTTTTATTTTATTACTGTATTTTCTCATCTAAAAGAAAGACTGCTATAGGTCTGTATGTACCGAGATGATAACTGATGCAGTTTTATCTTTGTTCTAATTAATTGTTCTTATTTGTGGTTGGTTGTTTTTTAATTTTGCATCTTTATTCAGAGATTTTTGAAGTAGCGAAGTTAACAATGTTTAAAATTGCCCACTGATCAAAAGATGTTACAAAGTTTTTGATAACAGCAAAAAAAAAGGCAGTAAGACACAAAAATTCTTAGGTTTTTTATGTGTTTGTTTATGTTCTGTCACTCTGTTAATCCTAGTTTTTTCATCTGCCTCCTTAGCAACCCATTGAATCACTCACTTGCCTCTCAGAAAGTTCCCTGTCTGGGTAAATTGAGGCAGAAGCCTGAACCATTCCCACCCTCCATGCTACAGGCAGTAAAGAGATTGTTTACAAATTACACAAGATTGTGCAAGATCTCATTTGATTATACCTTAACTCTTCTGTTTTTCCCTCCCTACCTCACAGATGATGGAAATGCTTAAAACAATTTAAGGTAGTATAACACAGAATAATGTAAGTGTGAGCATGGCATCCAGGGGACAAGCTGTGAAATGTTTGCGTGCTTCTGCCAAAATACATTGCATGGCTTTCTGCTGTTGTCTCGTGTTTCTGATGTTAGGCAGCATGTTCAGCAACATGTCAGCAATTCGTTTGATATTTATATTCCCAGCTTTGGTTTTGTATAGTCTTAATAATCCGCCTTTTTCAGTAGCTTGTGGCAGCTGCTAGTGGCAAATCTGCAAGCTGTGTAAGGAACTTTCAGAAGTGCTTACAAGGATCAGTGCCCCATTGGATGTGGCTGTTTAGAAATCCATTGTAGAAATGCTGAAGTGTACAACTCACATGGGTCAGAAACAGTATCAACACTTTTGTGCTTGCCAGTGGAAAGCAGCAGCTCCCAGTTTGCTTTTTCTGAAAGTCGAGCCTAGTACCAGTGCAGCTGGCTGCTGCATACAGCTCTGCAGCGTACGGCTCTGCCTTTGCATTGCGAATGCTTCATGACGACTCATCTGTTGTCAAAATCTTACTTTGTGTGACAGATGACACATTGGATTTTAAAATGTTCTGTTTTCACAGTACTCTGTTAAAAAAAGGACTACTGTGGGCAAATATGATGTTCTCCTGTGTTTATATACTGCTTTTAATCTTAGTGTATGTAATGCTTCTGAAGGTGAGATCAACCACAGCATCTTGAAACATGCTTACCCACACTGGTGGTGCCTGGTATTTAGAGGCAGGACTCAGTTATTCCCTGCCTGGGTTTCTGTCCACCTGGGATTGCCACTTATATTTTAAGTACAATGTGGTTTTTTTGTCATGAGAATGGTCAAATATTGACCAGGTTGCCCAACAAGAGAGTGTCACCTTTGTCCTTGGAGGTACTCAGAACTTGATTGGACATGACCCTGAGCAACCTGCTCTGATTGGACCTGCTTTAAGTAGAGAATTGGAATACATGACCTTGTGAAGTTGTCAGTGATTCTACAATTTCGTAACTGTATGGGTGGGGACTAGAGTGAAACCACCAAAATAACTTTTGCTATGCTGTAAGCCACCATTTGAAACCAGATCACCGGAGATCAGTGTGCTGGTTACCGTTCCCATTTTTCTGGATTATAAAATGGAGATTATCAAATACTGCATATTACTCTCAGTATACCCAGTTCATCCACTTGTAACTGAGCTACACATGTAGGTATTTGTTATATTTCCTTATCATGCAACAAAATACATCACTCCACTGCGCTCAGTATGTGTAATACATGTGGAGTTACAGCATGCGTTGTGTGAGAACAGGATGATTTACCAGAAACATATCAACTTTTGAATTATTGGAGCTATGCCAGCTGACACTGACAGCTGTCTATGTGATGTTTTTGTAGATCTTCTCAAGTTTCCCATTTAAGATCCCAACCTCTATTCCTAAGACATTAATGATTAGACTGTCAGAGATGAGAAAATCCACCTGGTGAGCAAGGTCACCTTTGCTGTTCTCAGTTAACAAAGGAAAACACCAGGCTAACAAGGCTAAGGAAGTCTTAATTAACGTCAATGGTGAACTCAAAGCTAGGGAAAAATAGGGCTGGCAAACTAAGTTTCTACAGAGGTAAGATGGGTTTTTGAAAACATTGCAAAAGAAACCTGGAAGCAGTATTTTCAAATATGGTTAGTGCTGGGGATGGGTTGCTGAAAAGAAAGGGAGTCTGTAAAGAGTGTGTGATTTCTCTGCCTCCTTCTCCTTGCTGAGTTCCCACGAGCAGTCAGAGCCTCTGAGACTTAATCAAGGGCCTGAGGCAGGAGCATCGTAGATCTCTGTTCCTGCCTGCCAAAAAGTCACCGTGCTCCTTCTTCAGCTCATCTTCTTCACTCCCCAAGAAATGTGCCTCCTTGGGGAAGCTGGAGCCATGAAACACATGCAGAGAGCAAGGCCACCACACAACTTCCCACCTCCTCCCATCACTGGCAGGAGAACCACCTTCCCCCATCCTGCACAGCAAAACAAGATGGCCAACATCTACCCACAGTTGTTGTGCATAGTAGATGGATGCCCCACAGATTATTTTTTATAGGAACCAGCTCACAGATTTGTCTCTAGCACCACTTAGGGATCCTGAATTTGCCTTTGAGACTTGCTACAGTGTGCCACTGTGGCAAGAACTAGTTCATCCTCCCAAAATACCCAATTAAGCATTTTTGCTCCCATTTTCTTCCCCTAACTACTCTGAGGCCAAAGTTCAGATTCCCTGGATTGGGTTAATTTCTATGGTTTCCACCTCCCTCCTATCAAATCTCTGACCCATGCTACAGGATTGCTGCAACCAGCCACCTCTTACATATGTATGGATATATCTGGCAGAGAACCATCCAACGTTTCAGCTTATTCATTTATATAATCTGGGTGCTTCACACTGATCTCCTCACTCAGCCATCTCTGGTTTCTGCATCAGCCCGGCACCACTGGAAGAAGCCTGGTTTCCCCCCTGATTTCCCTTGCATGGCAGGCATGTCTCCAACTCAGTTCTCTTATTTTACAATGTGAGGGAGCAGTTCATAAATAAGAATGAATATTTTTGGTTTTCAGTTCCCATACATGGATAATAGCACCTACAACCATGTTTTAAATTCCAGAAAGAAATATTCAAATCAGACATGATGAACAAAAATCTCACAGCCTTTTCATCAGTGTAGAGAGTGAAGGAAATGAAACAATTCCCTAAAGGTACTGTGAGCTTCCAGTGTTGGAGAGCCTTAGGGACAAATTATTATTCAAACACATCAGAAGTGACACTGGTGCAATTAGCTTACCTTGGGACAAGGAGTGGTCTGCATGACCTCCTGAAGTTCTCTCTTGCCCTGTTTTTGTATGATTCTGTTATTTAAAATTATGTTAACAACCTCAGCCACAAGATTTAATCACTGTTCTAAATTTTGCACACATTTAAGTGGCTGACACCCGGACACCAATTTGGCAGTAAGAGAGGGCAGACCTGAAGAACCACTGCAGACTGTTGAATGTCACTATCTCCCTCTTGCACACATACACAGAAGATTACAAGTCCACCAGACACTGCTTCCGCCTGCTAGCAATAAGAAGAGGCCAGTTTTACGTACTCGGCCAACTCCAGCAGTGTCCACAGAGCCAGCCATTGTGGCACACTGGATCATGCTCTCATATGTTCCTCTGCAAACCCTGTTGTCTTGGCTGTCTTCCCCTTTGAGCCTCAGAGCATCCATCCTTCATCAAATCTTGCAACACAGTTACCTTCTCCAGTTATGTTATTCTGAGCAAATGATGAAAATAGATTTTCTAACCAAAAATTTTCCCCCAAATGAAGGTTAAATCCTCAGAAAATTATTCACAGGCTGCCATCATTGATCAAAATGATCTTCTACAATTTCATTCAACCTTCAGCCATACATATCTCTGACCATGTTGGATTGGTTTACAACATCTCTCCCGAGTGACTTCTCTCTCCAGTCTCAGTGACAGGAACATGTGCCTTTGGATTTACCAGGACACCCTCTGTGCTTCCCAGGCAGGGGCACAGCTCCTCACAGTGATGCTGAGTGGCCATGAGTCTGCCAACACTGCTACTGCCTGCCACTTCATCTGCCCAACAGCAGTATTAAGCAAAAAAAACAGTGCTCTCTGAAATGGTCACTGTCCAGCTACTCACTTTCTTTCTGGTTTCCTCTGTTCCCTGTGTTTAGACATTCTCTGCACCATGGAGCTAGCCATGCCCTCATCAGGACATTTCTTGTCTCATGCCGTAAGCCCTGGCAGTCCTTTCCTGCTAGATACTTATGCTGGTCTCTGTCATCTCCACAAGGTCTTCTATCCCAACATTTCCACTTGACCCATCCTGTCATGCTCACTCAAGCTGCTGTTACAATGCCACCTTGGGGATCCATACGTAACAAAAAGGGTGACACACCTTACCATCCTCTGCTCCACCTGCTGTTTTCACCCATGTGCTGATCCCCTCCAACATGACCAACTTTGAGCAAAATGTCCAGGGAGTAAACAAGAGTACATGTTTATCACCAGAACAGTGTGTAGACACAGCCCTCCTTTTCCTGATGCTCATATTTTTCACAACTCAAAAGAACAGTGCCTTTTAACTTTAAGCAAAAGCATGTTCTACTCATTCATTTTTGAAAGTGTGGTTACGACTCAAGCAAGCAGCGCAGTCCTGGGCAGTGTCCATAGCCCATCCAGCATATTAATATGGTTTCAAGGGATGTGAAAGAGCTTTACGTAAATGGGGACATGAGAGAGATGCTGGACCCAGCCCAGCAAAGCACATTGTTTCCTGGAAGTGTGTAAGGAGCCCTAACAAATTCAGCAGAATGATCCATGGACTGAGAGGTGTGCTCCCATCTAAGTGCTTTGCTGGCTGAGGGCCAGAGACCAACCTGCTCCTAAAAACCCATGGGACAGCTGGGAGACCGAAATCTGCCCAGTGGAATACCAATGCCTCCCTTGCCCAAAGACAGTATCCAACTTACTGATGTGTGAAAATTGTAGGGTCTTTATCAAAGATATTGTAAAGCTTAGCTGACTTCAAGCTTTCCTTCCTTCATCAGAGCCCAGTTAGAATCCTTGGTTAGGGCTGGCAAACTTTTATGCATCATGCATCCCCAAAATGCCAGAGCCTATGGCAAACAGCCACCAGGCAGACTCTGAAGATCTGAAGCATTTGGTGTTGTTCATAGACAAGGGCAGGGTCTCTCTCCGACACTTACTGCAGAAAATAGCTTGGATGGGCTTGTGTCTGAAGCCTACATATTCTGGCAGTGCTGGTGTCTGCAACCCCACAGCCTGCCCTATCACATGGACTCCTGTGTCAGGTGGATGCTGTCAGTCCCATGGGAGCCACAGTGCTTGGGAACCAGGGCTGAACTATTCATCAAACATAGCCAATGGAGCAGAAGATACTCACTGTCTTAAGGGCTGTATTTGCTGTATATCATAGGCTTCCCTTTATAATCGCAGCAAGTGATATCCCTTCTCTGCTTTAAGACTACCCAGAGAATGTAGCTGGCAGAAACCTCAGCAGACCAGCAGCATCTTACAACCCAGCAATGTATTAACCTGGCAAGTTATTATACATGAGCTGAGCTAAAACTGGCTGATGCTCTTGCACACACAGCTTTACCTGTCTTCTTGATTAATGGGTATTTTGGATTTTCCAGTCTTTCAACACACTCATCTTTAAGAGCATTTTTTAAATTTCTTAAGATATATTTCCATTTCATAGTCCTATTGACAATCATGCTAGCATCATGAGACTTCAAGTGCTCATCTTCTTATTTGGCAGAAAATGATCCTCTGAAATACTAGAGACAAAAAATACTATATGCTGATGCCCATTGAACCAGTTTTTTCCCATTCCAGATTTGTTTAATATCAAAATGTGCACTGGAAACCGTACCTTCTGCTCTAGAGAACCATCTTCAACAGACTTGTAGCCATGTAAAGGGTAATTAACAGGTTATTCCCATCTCTAATCTCTGTGACACAGTTACAAAAATTGCAAAATGCAAGAATCTTTCCCTGGTTACAAATGAGATCTATCATTAATTTTGGTCCTCACTAGAGAGGAAAGGGTGGTTAAAGGCCAGGAGAGCATGTGTGTCTTTAGCTCCCTTTGTCAACCAGCAAGCAAAGGCAGCAAGTTTCTTCATTTTGGTGTTGGCTCAAGACACACAGAGCACCACCATCTGGATGCCAAGGAAATGCAGGAAAAAAGCAATTTCACTGAAATGAAGACATACAGCTATCTTCAGACTGTTATATATTAAGGGGAGAGTAGTCATTCTCCAGGATGCCTGAAGCCAGCACTGAAGGCAGAGCTTATATATTCTCAGAGGTGCTTCAGCTCAGATCAACTTTGAGGGGGAGAAAATATTGCTTCCATCCAGTTCATGCCAGAGGAGCTCTCAAGAAGTAAATCAAAGGACACTAGGGACAAATCTTTGATAAAAGCATATCAAAACTTTGTTTAATTTGTTTGCACTGCTGTTATAAAGCAGACTCACTGGAGACAATATGATCTACAAATGGAATGTGTTACTAAATCAGGACACAACTTACTGGAAGGATGAGTAACGATTTCGTCTAAGTCGTATCTCCCTGTCAATAGCGTGTCTCTGTGGGGATCATGATCACCTCTGGCTAAATATCATACAATCCCTGTAGGACAGACTTTGGATGCCTGACTCAAGGACATGACAAACCCAATCACCCCAAAACTGGTGGGTCAGCTAGCCCCTGGTTGAGATTAGATATGCGTAGATATGTACAATCAATGGTACATGCAATATCCAGCACATAGTTCCTCTGATCTGTAAAATTTGCTTCTACCCATGTATGTAGGAAAGGGACACTTGTTAAGACAGCAGAGAAAGTGAGTGTTCCTTCTGGGTACAGGCATGTTCATGGGCACAGCAGCCTCCAAGTCTGACACATCCCAGGCACATACTCATGGGCTCAGTGTGCGATACAGATTGGACCAAGTGAGCGTGTGTTGCACAGTGGGTGAATCTGTGCCTGTGCACCTCCAACCTGCTACAACTTTGGAGGCAAATATCCAAAATCCTCAAAAGCTTCCCAGGCAACATTTCTGAACAGAGCAAGAGTACATGTACATGGGGGGCCACATCAGGTTAAAAGTCAAATGTTGGACAGCTTTTCAGGCAGCCTTGCATCCCTCATCTCTGTCCTTCATACTGCCAAAGTCCATTTTGTGCTCTTCTTCTCTTACCTGTGTTGATGCAGCTGTTGTCCACACTCTTCCTAAACCCTCCTCCTTAGCAATGTCAACTTCTGGAAACTTACTTCATTCCCCCAGCATCTCTATCTTTGTCTGTTTTATCTCTTAAAATTCCTCCCTCCCTTTTCTGTAGGGAGATCTCCACTCTCCAAGACAGTAATGTCAGATGGTTTCATTTAACTCTACAGCTATAGCTAAAACTGACCCCGTTATCTTACATCACATTGCCTACCCTGTTTGAGTTGGGAAGCCTATTAGCTTCTGCATCCAGACACCACACACCTGCAGTGTTATTTTCAACATTATCACCATCTTCCCTCTTCTCTCCAGACTGATACTGTCATTTAATCCTGCTGACATTCCATCAGAAGTGTTCTGCAAAAATATCTGTTATTGTTTATTCCCACAGTAAGGCCCTGATATCTTCATCCTCAGTCTCTGTGACCTTCTCTGTTCTACCCATCTTAATGCCCACCTTGTCCTCCCTCAAAATGTCACAGGTAAAATCAATTCCTTGCTTCAGCTCCTCAGCAAACCACGCCAAATCCTTTCACTGCTTCACCTTCATGTCCTTTGTCAAGTTCATGATCCAACCTTTCAAAAACTTCCATAAAACTGCTCCTATGGCTTTTCCTGCTTATCTTCTCCTTTCCTTCAGACTACCCATTTTCCTTTCCTCTTCATGGTGCCTCCTTCTCCCACCTCAGGTCTTCTGCAGCACAAAACCTCCTCCCACAGTGCCACCAAAGAGAGTTTTAAACCGCACCGATCTTCAAGTTTTCCATAAGTTTGAGCCAATTCCAGGAAATCAGGATTGTCTGTGCTATTTTCAAGTCATCCCTTGATCCCCCACCTACTCCTGTCTCTGGTGTTGAGGTATTGTCTTTGATGAGACACTTGCAATAACTGTCCTGCTCTTTAGTCCTCTGTGGAGACAAAGTATGTGTGGGGCATCTGGAAGAAAATCAATGCTATGCTCCTGCCCAAGTTAGCCTTCCTTGAATTTACCTCAAAGTAAACAGGAGTCAGTCTTCTTCTGCAATTTGTTTTTGTAGCAGGGGACCTACAGCTCATCCTGCATTGAAAACATCCTTTTTATGGGGAAGACACAGCTGCATGTTTCCTGCCTCAATTCTAAATTATTAGGAATGGAGAGTATTTTAAGTGACTGCAAAAGACCTGGCATTGCATTAAAATTATATTGAGGAAGAGATCCCTCTGGAAAGTGAAAAGGGGTTTATGAATGAGGTTTGGATAGGGAAAGTGTCTCAGGATGTCTATGTCCAGAATTTTTTTTCCTGCAGGGCAAAAGCTAAAAGAAATGACAGTATGACCACAAGATTCTGAGTAGACTCTGTTGAGCAGGGTTTAGGATACTGCCCACCACCTAGAGGACATTCATTCACCTCTAACCCATATATGGTGCTTGAGGCTTAGAAATATTTACCATAACCCACAAAATTTCCCTGAGCATCTTATTTCAGATCTCTGAATTACAAAATATTATTTGCCTGACAGCAGCCGCCTGTGAAGTAGCTTGTAATTAATACATGCATTTTCAGATTCCTTAAAGACAACATTCATAACAGATTAGAAAGATCAGAGATGCCGCAAGGATTTCTAAATAACAAGAATTAGTTGCGATTAAATAGATAGCTGTAAAGTGGAGAACAGACTTCTCAATTACATAGCAATGTTTATAAACAAAAAAGAGTACGGCTATTTTTTACTGATGATTTAAGAAAGCATGCACAAGAGTAATTCATTCACGTCTGTGACCCAGAGTACTTGTAGGTAGCTGATAATTTTGTATGCCCTGCTACAAAAATTAAATCCAAAATTAGAGAATTTGAAAGGGCTATTTCCATTTTGCCAGTGTTGGCTGTGATGGACATCATAACCTACAGCAAAGATTGTCAAGTTATTTGTAATAGTTTTCAATAGTAGCAAAATGTTTAAGTCATTGCTTAACAGCATTGCTTGTACATTTTATGTCTAATTAATTATAGCCTATATAAAATATTATAAGGTTCCATTCACAGGCTTAGAATTTAATTACTTTGTAGTTTACATGCCCCTAATAATACATGTGTCTCCATAATCTTTGTCCAGACACTTATAAATGTGCACAGCTTTTGATCAGCTTTAAAGGCAACTCTTATCAATGATAGAGGTAAAGTTTACTGAGTCCTACCAAAACTGCCTCCTTCACATAACCTTTGATGAGCATGTGGTATGAAAGGCAACAGGCAGTATTTACAGGCTGTGTGAAAGAAAGAACAGGTTGCACTCAAACTCCCTTGAAAAGCCCATGAACCACGTAGTAATTTGCCAGTTCTGGTTGAGAATTCATATTAGTGCAGTAAATAGCCAACTTCCACTTTCTACCACTTCCCTGGTAGAAAATTTAACACAAAAAATCATCCAGGTTGGCTGAATACACTTGATCCTAAAGATGTGCAGAGTATGACAGTCTTCTCTTTTCTCATTAGAGTATACTGGAGAGGTACTCCAGTATCTTTTCAGGAACAGTAAACCCAGTCAGTCAGTCAAATGTGGTTTTAAATATTGCCTGATTTGAACATTTTTTGGGGAAAAAAAAAAAGAATATTTTGCTCAGAGGAATAAAAAACCAGGGACCTTATATTCCTTTGGCAGGATTTGCTAAACATTGTGCTATTGCAGAATAGTACAGTCATGGTTCTTCCTAAGGATAGCAGCTGTCTGGAGGAACTCAATTAGGTAACTTGGCCATTTACTCATCTAATCAGAAATCCGCATGTTCCTATTTTCCCTCACCATCAGTTATACTACCAGAAGGTACAGCAAACTGTTTCCATGATCCACAGAAAGTCTCCCTCTCTGCTTTACCATGGGACACACACTAGATCACTGTAAGCCATGCTATTGGGATTGAGGAACCAGCCTTTTTTTCATCTTAAATCTGAAGCTACACACACGGCTTGAAAAATTAATGACTGACCGGGTGAATGGTGCCTGCTTGGGAGTTAGAAGTTAGGTCAATGTTGATCCACCCTCAGGAGAGGAAGATGATTTAGTGAACCCAGTGCCTTGGGCTGTGGGATCAGGCCAGATGCAGCAATGTCCTATGTGACCTGGACTTCACTTGTCCATGGTTCCCCCTTTAAGACTGCACATACTAAAAAGGGTCACAAAACAGCTGGCAAGGTCTTTACATGTAACAATGCCTGTTGGGCTCCCAAAGTCCCTACACTGCAAATTGTTGGATGATGGTGCAATATTGTGGGAGAACATCCCTATGGCTTTCCCTGTCATTCTTCTCTGTCCAAGGCATCCACTTCTGTCCGTTGCCAGAAAAAAGGTATGGACTGAGCAGACCTCTAGTCTGACCTTACACATAAAAGGGGAGAACTATGTTTTCCCACCTGCCTGGACAAGGCCTGTTCCCTGGGAGCACTGCTGCCCTGGCTGCCATGGACCTGGCCCTTCATGTGCCCTCATGCTCCCACCAACCTTGTATTTATCTCATTAGAGTAACACCTCGTCAGGCCACCCCATGGCAGGGCAGGAGCTCCCAGGAGCAGATGTTCAGCAGAACATCCTTAGTTCAAAAGCTCAGCCTAGGTCACTCTTGCTCCCAGCACTGTGTTTCTTCTTTCTCATGCAGTAGAGATCTGTTTTACTGAACAAACACAACACCCAGATTTATTTGCCAGAGTTTAAAAATATGTGAGCTGATACAACAACCAGTTCCCACCAAGGCTGAAGGAGTAAAAGGTTGTAACTTTCTATCAGAGCCACAGCTCCATCAGAAAATAGAAGGTTTCACATGAGGGAAGCACAACACATAACCACTTAATAAAAACAACCCGAGCCCACCAGGGAACAAACAGAATTTACAGGCATTGTGCTGGGAATGACAATCCAGCCCTCGCGGTCAGCACAGCACCATTAGCAAGCACACAGAGTAGTTAATATTTTGAGGTTGTTTTAGCTTTATTTTTGTATCTTGATAGGCAACATTTCCAAGACATGGCAAGTCTCTGCTGAGCTGGACCTTTTATTAATTGTGAACATGCAGCTGAACTTTGAAAAATTCTTTCATGACAGGGAAATAAAGCAGCAAAGTTCCTAGAGTCATTTATGCAGGGAAGGTTATTCCTCAAGGTTTTTTATCAGCCTTCCAGTCCCATTCAGCCAGAGGCAAACGCCTTGTGCTACTGCTACACAAAGTGGTGCTGAAAACCTGCATCTGCCTTGGTCAGGGATTAGTTCTCTGCCCTTTGCCCAAGTCTACTTTCTCATTTGTTTCCGTTATCACAGCTAAACGTGGGTGGGAATTTTCTCCTGGGTGATGTTTCCAGCAGATATAACCTCATTTGTTCTTCAGTGGCTCCCTGACTGTCTGGCTGTCAGCCATGGGGATGCCTATATGGTCTTTTCCCCAGCGGTGCTCCAGCAAAGAGAACCAAATCCTGCAGGGCAATCATCACTATCCCTACTCCCAGGCACTGTGCAGACAGCCATCAGCAAGACACTAGCCAGAGCCAGGCCTGCAAAAGGGTAAGCAGAGGAGTCACATGAAACACCGATGTAAGGTAGGAGTTGGACAACAGGTTTCATTGAAGTCATATCTGGAGTTACTGGCAACTCAGGTGAATGTGCCAACAGTGGCTGTAGAGCTCTTGAATGACATCTGTGAATAAATGTTTCTGAGACTCCTGCAGGCAGTTTCAGGTAGGGAACTTCCTGATGGCCACATGGAAACTACTTGTGCAATTGAAGCCCTCCTGCAAAAGCTACTGAGGACAAACTCTCCTCTCCAGCATTGTGCTTGCCCAGCTCTTCACCACAAGGAGCCCAGGGAAAGCCCTGAGAGACTTAAAGCTGTTTTTACACAGAATAAGACAAATGGAGGGAAAAATGTACTAAACAGATTACTGTTTTGGTTTCTTAGCAACTGTGGGAAGAGAAGCTGCTTGAGATCTGAGCTGTCTGGTCAAATCCAGCAGGCATTCCTCAGTGGAGGACCGCCCTCCTTCGCTCTGCTCATCAGCGCAGGCAAACTACACAGCTGGTGGGAAGCCCTTTGTGTGTAAGGGAGAATGGAAAATAAGCCCACCTCTCTCCACTGAGTGACAAGAGGACAAGCTGCCCATCAGGGTCTTCACATGTGGCTCCTCCAGACATGCAAACATTGCTTGAATTAGACTGCTTTTCATTTTAATGATCATAGAAAGGACGAGGAAATCTTGCACTAACAGCTGCAACACTAACAGCTGCAATCAGTGATGGTTCCAAGTTGTGCCCAAAATAGGAACTGCAGCAGAGGAGAAGCCAGGCTGTGGCTCTTCAGTGCCTTGGTGGCAGGGCAGGTCTGGAGGGGAGCAAGAGGACATGCAAACTCTGCAAACTAAGAATGACCCTGATAGCTTGGTGCTGGAGGAGCACAGCGTCCTCCTGCACTAGACACTCGCCTCCTCTGCTGGCAATGCAGGTGGCTCCGTTACAGCATCCTTCAAAGGTTGCTGTTTTGTGATCACTGCTTTTGAGTGCATGAAAAGCTGTTTACAGCTGTTTTCTCAGTGATCAGCAGTGTCAGTATCTCGTAAGTCCCTTGAGCAAATCCACAGAGAGAAAGGGCTGATTTTTGCCAGGCAGTTTCAGATCTCAGTGAGCATCTGTGCTGGAGAAGGTTTCAACACTGGTGCAGGTTTTGTGCAGGTCTCTGTACTGGAGCAGCCATTTCACTGTTTTGGTTTCTCAGGGACAGTGTTTAAATTCATGCCCGTTAGTGACATACTGGCCATGCTCATTGCTAGTAGCTTATTTCTGTCCATACTAACACCATCTCATTCATTCAGATGTAAGTGTGAGGCTGCTGACCTGTAGTTAATCCTACACATCCCTGACTTTTAATTTAATGACTATTAAATATTAATGGGAGCAGAGAGCGGAAGTCAGATCACCTTTTCAACAGCTTAGTGCGCCTGTCACCAGGCTACAATGTAATCTTTGATCTTACTGTTTTATTCCTTTTCTCACAGTTACATTTACAGGACAAAGAAAGATGCATTTTAGAGAAGACTTTGCAGTCAAGCAGCTATTGCAAGGATTATTGCTGAGCCAGGATCTCCCAGCTCCTGGGTGGACATTCAAACCACCACGCTGTTGGATAAAAAGGGATTTTTTTTTTGCCCAGATCCCAGGAGAAAGCCCAACACCCCAGCCCAGATGCTACACTAGAGAAGAGGGAAATGCACACAAACACAGACACCCATGACCTAGGTCCCCCCACTGATGCTGTGCAGGAGACAATTCATTATTGAAGGAGAGATGTGGAGGGTGTCTGGTGGTTTCAGCCCTCTCCCAGGTATGGGAGTTCTGGTCATGAATCTACCAATGAATCTATCTGTGCATAGTTCATCAAATAAATTACAGTCTAGTGCCAAGCGTGGACCCAGAGGCTCGGGTGCAAACCTTCACTGCAGTGCTATTTACCCTGCTGTGTTCCCAGCCTGGTGATGGGAGGACCCTTCCAACTGCTCTGGGGTACAGAAGTGAATCCTCCCTTCTGGAGGAGACAGTTGAACATCACCCTTTCAGTTCCTGATGAGTATTATAATCTCTTGATTCTCACAGGAGGCACCATCTCTTCTTCTGGTCATGCTTCAACAAAAGAAAGCTGTGCACCTCACATGACCGTACAGAGAACATTTCATTTTCAAGCCTCTTATGTTTTGGGACAGTGGGGACAGTGGTGTTAGCAGTGTAGGTATATTTTTCTCTACATCTTCCCCTGCCTTTTTTTCTCATGGTCTTTTCTTTTGCATCAGTTGTGACTGCATCCTTACAACAGCCCTATCTTACTGCTGGAAGTATTTGTCTGTGCTTAAATGTATGTATCTTCAGGTGATTATATTTTTCTGATTATAAAGCTAATGAGATAAAGTGGAATTCAGTCAAAGCAGCTGGGCTTGAAGTGCATTAATACTTAATACTATCTTTTACTATTGTAATTATGACTTATTTACTTTTTTAATTGCTATCTGGTTTACTTATCTATATGAGAGACATTTCTCAAGAGTATATTTCTGGCTATAGTGTTTTACTTTTGCAGAAAAATGCAGGCATTTAGTGAGATAGAAATTACTTCCTTATTATTTAAAATTAATTCAGTCTGTCAAAATGAGCTCATTGCCATGCATAGTGTTTCCTTTTTAATTCAGTCTCAGCCTTTCTAGCAATTGAAATTCTGTGCTGAGATGATGTACATAGTGGGCTTTTTATACATATTAAACTCTACATATTAGGAGGATTAAGGCTGCATATACATTTTAGAATAGGGCACATAATTATGAAACAAGTTTTGCAGCAGGGATAAAAGAATGTCAGTTTTCCATTGGTCTTGTAAACTGCTTTGCTAGCCAGGAATGAGGCTGAGAGGATGCCTGATGGGAATAGAAGGGACTCTGTTGGCTGCTCCTGCAGGACTCCAAATTTTGCTAAATCAGGACAAAAGTAGAGAAAATATTTACATATAAATAATTGGGATGCCAGTGCTCCTCCTCGCTTATTGGAATAAAAAAGAGAATGGAAAGCAGAAAAGGGCAGAGGAGATGATTGAAACTTGTGATGGGTATGGGAAGAGAAAACCTTAACAATGGGAGACAAGTGCCTGTCACCGGCAGAGGGAGCAAAGAAAATAAGGGACAGCAGCACCTTGCCATTCAGTTGAGCTCATAGGATTTTCTTTGGGATTGAGAATCAATTAGGAGAGAGGGGAGAGAAGAAAAGGCAGCTTTAAAATCAAAAAAATAATTAGACATTTTCAATCAGTTTGGACATACCATAGACAAGGCATTCAGTGTCACTCCTATCTCCAAGAGGGAGGATATGGGGAGCAGTAGACTTGACAGTGTTATCTCACTGGAGGTAACACTGGATGAAGCAAATAATCCTAGAAACCATTTCCAGACACAAGGGACAAGAAAGTGATTGGAAGTAGTCAGCATAGATTTACAAAGGGGAAATCATGCCTGACAAACCTGAAAACCTTGTATGGCAACATGGTTGCCTCGGTGGTCAAGAGGAAAGCAGTGGATATTGTTTATCTTGACTTTAGCAGGCTTTTGACAGTGTTTGACATAACAGCTCCACAGACATGCTGATGAGGTGTGGGCTAGATAAGTAGACAGTGATGTGGATTGAAAACTGGCTGAACTGCCAGGCTTTAAGTGCTGTGATCAGTGGTGTGAAGTCCAACTGGATTACGTGGCAGATGAAAAACTGGGAGAAGTGGTTGATGCACCAGAGGGTTGTGCTGTTATCTGGAGGGGTCTTGACAGGCTGGAGAAATAGGTGAACAGCAAACTCATGAGGTTCAACACAGGGAAACCCCAAGTCCTGCACCTGGGAAGGAACAATCCCATGCACCAGTATATGCTGGGAGCCACCCATCTGGAAAGCAGCTTGGTAGGAAAGGACCTGGGGTCCTAGTGGACACCAAGCTGACTATGAGCCAGCAATGTGTCCTTGTTGCAAAGCAGGTTCACAGGATCTTCTACTCAGTATTGGTGAGGCGACACCTGGAGTGCTATGCCCTGTGTTGGGCTCCTCAGCACTAGAAAGACGTGAACATACTGGAGAGAATCCAGTGAAGGGCCACTAAGATGATGAAGGGACAGGAGCACCACTCCTACAAGGAAGGCTAAGAGATATGGGGTTGCTCAACCTGGAATAGAGAAGGCTCAAGGGGGACCTTATCAGTATGTATAAATACCTTATGGAGGGTCAGTAAAGAAAACAGAACCAGACTTTTTGGTGGTGACCAGGGATGGCATAAGACACAACAGTCACAAAATGACATGCAGGAATTCCATTTAAACAGAAGAAAAAACTCTTTTATGGTAAGCATGGTCAAGCACTGGAGCAGGCTGCCCAGAGAGGTGGTGGAGTCTCCATCCTTGGAGATACTGTAAACCTGACTGGACACAGTCCTGAGCAGCCTGCTGTAGCTGATTCGCCTCTGAGCAGTGCAGTAGGACTAGGTACCCCAGAGGTCCCTGCAAACCTCTGTGGTTTTCTGCGTCTGTGACACTGAGACAAGAGAAAAGCAGGGAACTGGTAGACGGAAAATATGAATTTTGGTTTAAGGGTTTGCAGTAAAATGTCAGTAAGAAACAACAGGTTGGAGTTGTCAGAGAGATGAGCAGAAGTGCAAACAGATCCCTCTGCGAGATCACTGCTGTGGCAGGGGAAGTGTTGCAGCAGAACCCACATACAGCGGCATTGCAGCAGGAAGGGGGCATCTCCCACTAATGCTATCTTGGTCAGTCCATAAGAGCTGATGCAAATAAAGCTCTGTAAAATAAAGCCTAGTGGCAGAAGCAGCCAGATTCAAACACAGATCTTGGGACCACTCATCCCAAAACTATCTCCCTTCCAGTGGGCACCAGTGCTAACACATTCCCCATCCCTGGAATGTAAAACCTCAATAACTGCACATGTGCTTTAACTTGTGCCGCTTTGGTGGATATCTCTGGTGAAACAGGCAGTAAGGAACTACTGAAGTGCCAAAACTGTATAGAGAAGAGGCCATGTTCAGAGCCTTCTTTGTCCTACAGCAGTGGCTTTCCCCCAGCATCAGGGCTGAGGTGGGAAGCACACCGGGTCTCTTATCTCCTTCTCTGTGTTTTGTTTCTGGTGTTTGCAATTAGCTAGGGATCCTGCTATCAAATTATTTTGGGACAGCAAGGTGTTGGCTTTTGCAGATGTAATACAAATTACTGTGAATCACAAGGAGTGTTTTATTAATAAAGTTTCTGACGTTAAACAGCCTACTGTGTTTTAATTTAAAGTATTTCATCTGTGCCTTGCAAAACAATATAGAAAAAGCTGAACATTTTTCAGATGAACTGGTAGATTTTAATCTTCTTTTTTTTTTTTTTTTAAATAAAGTCTGGTAGCTTGAAAACATTGTTTAATGAAGGAACCTAAACCCAAGAAGTTATTATTTTTTCATTTTGAACATTTAATAACGGTTTCTGGCATATTCCAATTTTACATTGTTTTGAATTACATTACAAGTAACATTAATTAGTTTTCTTAATAACGCCACTTACTTTGAAATTATCAGTATTGCTGTTAGTGAGCTGGTAACTATAGGTGCAGCACTCCCCTCTAGTGGGTAAAATCAGACCGTCCCCATCTTGCAGGACCTGCTGCATCCTCCTCTTTAGCACTGGCTGGAAAGAAAAGCTTTGCTTTTCCCCCAGATAACCTGAAGACTCTGAGTCGATTTTATCTTTTTATGGTTAGTTATTTATTTGTGGTAGGAGAGGCACTCACGGGGGGGCTTTTTGAGGCTCAGGTTCAGTTCCTACTTGTGAACTTTGGTTCAGAGCAGCAATTCCCTACATGCCCTAGAAATCCTCCTGCTAGAAGTGCCATTAAAATTAGCAAGTTTTGCTTGAAATACTTTATTTACACAAAACATTTTGGAAGCTAAAATTTTTTTTTTTTTAAATCGAAAGGAGGCTTGGTGATTCATGAAGGACAGGTTCACCAGAGATCACCATCCAGCTCCTGGCTCAGCACCTCATCTAACTCAGTTCAAAATCCTTATGCACTAGCATTTTCTGATTCAAAATTATGCCCTTATAATATTCCCCTGTCCTGTGAGCAAGAAGCAGAGATACTTAGGTTTTAGGAAGCCACTATGCTTAATATAATTAAGAGTACCCCCTCCCCAAAAGCCATGTCTGCCCATTTGTCACAATCCTGCTATGCTGCAGTTTTAAGGGAGAACTGTTTCTAACACTCCCTATCTCTTTTTCACTATTCTGTTACATAATTGTGGTCATGTTTTTAATTAAGTTAAAATAGGTTGTTGCACCAAGCTCCTCAGCAGCTTCCTGAATTTCGTGATCTATCCCTCCAATTGACTGAAATCAGAGCAATGCCTTCACTGGTACAACGTGCACTGAGTGCAAGTCACAGGCATTTGCATGAACCAATTTATCTCTTAAAAATATTTCTTCTTGACTGAAGCACAAATTGCCTTTACCCTAATGCGCTAGGTAATGAATTGCATTTGAAATATGTTTATTTTTAGCAAACAAATGCTAATGGCAGCTTGCTTTTAAAAATAGACAGTACAGTTGGCACAGAAATAAGGGCTGGGGAATATTTCTTTCCCTGATCAGTGGAAATGCCCTCTGTGTAAGTCATCTGGGGAGAAAGCATGAAGTCCCTATGAAAGTTAGTACCTCCAATGAGGGAAACTGAATGATAAATCACCACTTGTCGCCTGCGCCCTTATCTACAAACAGCCTCTGTGGTCCAGGGTGCCCAGGGGGCCATTGTACCTCTTGAGGGGGCAAGAGGTGTGAGATGGAGACAGCACCTTCTTCTTTTCCTCTCTCCCTGTCAGATGTCAGGGGGTGCAATACAGGGTTTTTATGTGCCTCCAGCTATGCCTGGTTGTGGGGAGTGGGGGCATTTGGGGGGGTGCACCCTGGGGCTCCTGGCATCACCAGCTCCCACTCCTCTCCCAGCAGCTGCTCCACCGGCCGATGGGCTTTATCCTAGACAGGCTTTTCCTAATGTCTAAATGAAATTTCCTTTGCTGCACTTTAAGCCCGTTACTTGTCACATCCCTGGAGAGAATTATTTATTCCCATCCCTTTTGCAGCAGTTTTTTTCATAGTTAAAAGTGTTATGTCCAGTAAGTCTCCTTTCCTCTAGACTGAACAGCTCAATTACCCATGTTTTCTCTTACACTAAGATTTTCAAGGCTTCTCATCGCTCTTGTTGCTCAGCACTGGTCTTTACCCAGTAGGTCCACTGCACTCTTACAGTCTAGTGCCAAAAAGCCAACCATGCAGCTGAGGCCCTGCTGAGTAGCTTGGTACAGTCACTTTGCACATCTTGCAGATAAATTCTCCTTCTTGCACATCCTGGTAGGGCATTTGTCCTTTTTCACAACAGAAGGGTCCCATGGACTCATGTGGCCATTTGGTCTCTAACTTATATTTTGTACAACTCCTTCTTCTGCCCATGCACATATGGCTATTGAATTGTGTCCTATTTTTTTTCAGGCCATTTCTCTAATTGTTTATAAATGTTGAATACTGTTTCTGTCCCACAACACACTTGCAGCCCCTCCTGCCTAACTGTGGCCTTCAAATGGAAGAGGACATCCTCTATTCCATTGGAGATCCTCTAACCACCATCCAAGGGGTTAATGAAAAAATTTTAACAACATCACTCCCAAGACAGATTCCTATGAAACTAATAAATGCAGCCCTTCAGCTGGACAGTGAACCACTCCATGACCCTCACAGTAGTTTTTTCCAACTAGTTTTGCATTTATTTTCATAGCAGTTTATCTAAATAGAGTTTCTTAAATGCTGGGACCATACTTTTCAGATAGTAGCCCCACTGATGAACAGCAGAGACAAGCGTTGCCTTTTAGTAGACTGGCTTATATAAGTAGAAACCAGATAACCTTCCAAGCACACAGGTGCTTCATCAAACAATGTTCATCAAATAATTGTTCTATACTTTCAATATACTTTTTTTCATTTCATCCAGCACTGATGAGGCTGTTGTGATACAAAGGCTCATCTTCTCACCTTGTTTTAATTCCTGGGTGAAGTATTGTGAAAGTGTCAATTCTTTATACAAGGATGCCTAAACCAGGGAGGCATACTCACGTCTAGCTGCACCATGAAAAATCTCCTAGGTGAGGGAAATGATGCCTGGGAGCAACCCAGCTGCAAAGTTGCACTGGACTCCTGCTGTCACTCCTGGCCATGTTGGCACACCCCTCCCTTGGACAAGGACCAGTATTTTTGCTTGCAGGTGTTGTCCTACAATTCTCAGCACTCCAGGGGCTGGATCTGCCCTGGGTGCATCATGGAAGAGCTTGCCCATCCCTGCCAAGCCACACAGAGGATATGTCCTCCAGCTTCCAATAAAATAGCCTAAACCACATCTGTTCCTCTGCACCATTCATCCCACCTGGAGCAGGGACCCAGTTTGGCACCTGTGGGCCAGTGAGTTTCCCAGGCATGGCAGTTATGGAGAGCAGGGATCTCCCCCTCAACAGCAGCAGAGACCATAGCAGACTACAAGTTCTCCTACTCTCAGGGCTGAATGTCTGCCAGTCTCCAACAGGTCCTTCTACTAGGGGTCTTCTGGCCCTGGATAATTTTGCATTGAAAGGAGACAGTTACACAGTTAAAAAGGGTGTTCACTGCTCTAAAAGGGGCTCCTTTTAGGAGGGACGATGTTAGCTTCCCTGTGAGAAGTTTTCAGTCACAGATGGGGAAGTGCTTTAGAAGTGAAGATGTGACACAAATCTGCTCATACAAGCTCAAGTCAGGAGCCTGGCAGCTGCCACTGTTTCACTGCAGAAGCGCTGTGGTTTTTTCTGGCCTCTAAACTTGTACAAGACACAACCTCTGCACAACAGAGATTACAAATCTAATTTTGAACATTATTTTCCAGCATTTTGCTTGAAAGGCAGGTTCAAGTAGGGCAGCATTTCCTTCTTGCTGCCAAAAGATCTTCCACAGTGAGCTCTAGCCAACAAAATACTGCCTTCAATCGGCAGAGAGGACCCAGTTTTCATGGAGAACCAAACAAGAAAGCCCAGTCTGACTCTTTGCTACTTGAAAATTACCAAAAAAAGGCTGAAAATTAAAAGCTTAACCAGGGAAATTCCAAAATCCTGAAAAATAATCTAGTAAATATTATTTCATACATAATCAAGAGAGGTTCTTATTTTGGAAAAAAAAGTCACAACAGGAAGTTCTTGATAGATGCACAGTGCTTCTCATTATCATATGATCTTAGGAGTTGAATTGGCTCTATTGAGTCAAAATGGAACCAGAAAGGACCAAAAGGGTTTCCAGCAGATGTAGATTGTAACAGAAAACATGACTAGGAGTCTAGACAAAAAGCATTAGTTTAGGAAAAAGATTCCTTACAGGCTTTAGCATTTCCTTGAACCAAACTCATTAATTCATAATTCTAGACTGCAATAACAGGGGTTATAACAATCAGAAGTCAGGAATCCAAATTAAAGAATATTTAACCATGGTGGCATGTTTCATTAGCAGGTAACACGAAGAATTAATATTTTATGACCTGTCACATACTTGAGTCTTCTGTCATGTTTTATCCTTAGATGTTGAAGTTATTTGACAACTTTAAAGTAGAAGGAAGCAAAACAGAAAATAAGGTTTTTGATGGTGTCACTCTTTCAGACAAATTTAACAGGTAAAAGTCTACAACAGGCAATTAAAACACATTGGTCTCTTATTACAGAACAAATTCCATTCCGTGGGGCATGAGGGAAATGCATCTTATAAAATTTGCTATTTTTGTATAAGAAGACAGCAGAAGCTATACTTTCCCTGCATGAAAAAAAAAACCAAGCAGAAATGCTGCTACTTGGCAAGGTGCAGATAATACTGATTTTGGCACCTTACATAATACAAAAGCAGTAAGATCCACCTGCAAGGCCTCAACACTTGTCTTCTGCTGGGGTCCAGCTACTGAGTCCTCAGAAACCAGTTGTCAGCGGAACCACAGCCATATATACAAAGTTACTCATATAGAAATACTGTGTATCTGTGGTCCAGCTAAAAAGCATAACAAAGGAAGGAGATTAGATTATATAAAGAGGAGGAAAGGATGAAGGTAAAATGCCTGTGCAGTTACCTACAGGTTTAGAAATAGCACGACTACTCATGGTATATTTTTTCCAAGTTCCAGCTCTGAATCACATGCTACACTTGAATCTCAGCTCAAAAAAATGTCCTTGCGTCCCTCATAACTGCAAAGAAAACCCCTAGCTCTCAGGAAATGTAAGGTAAATAAGAAAGAAAACAGACTTTTCAGAAGCTCATGTTTGTACATCTCCCTGGTTTGCATAGGTTTCTGCCTCATTAAGGCTTTCTGGAAAAGAATGACTTCATTTCATGAGCAGTGTTGACAGAATGGGTCTTCTCTCTCTTCTGGTGTGGAATGAAAAAGGAGACATTTTCATTTTTATTTGATTCTGTAGATAGTTAGTAAAAAAACACATTATTTCCAAAGTAGCCAAGACCTTGTTTATTAGAGCATTTTCTTTCATTTTCCACATCCCCCTAGAATAACTCCTTTGATGTAATAAAAACAAGAAACGTCTCAGAAAACTTCAGCCTCAACAAATCAGTGTTTTGCACTGAAAATCCTTTCAATATAAAGTTCCTACAGGCAATACCAAGAAATCCCAGGAAAGTGAAGAAATCTGAATAATGACATTTTTACCTGTCTCCAAGCAATTGATAATATGAGACTTTGCAAGCAATGGATTTTGAGAAACACCTTGAAGAAGAAAGAGGAGATGCACACAGTGCTGCAGGGGCTGTAGGAAGGACCACCAAGCTCATCTCTAGAGTTCAGTGACCCGTCACTTTGGGAGCAGCATGAAACAACCACATTTACCTAACTATCACCACAGCTTGGTGTTGCTAACATGGAGTGAGCTATCGCACCATCACAGATGCCTTGGTCCATGGCACCAGGTGCTCAGCAATGTGTCCCAGAGACAGACTGACAAGGGTGTTAGACCATCTGTCCCTCATCTGCACAACAGAGGCTCAACTGCCTAGTCAGGCATGTCAGAAAAGAAAAGGGGTTTTCCTTGAGTTTCTGCTTATTTTTAAATTTGCCAGGACTGAAGCATTAGCTCGGCCTGCCCCAGCTGCAGGGACTTTGCTGCTGGCAATCCCCTGCCCCACAGTCTCAGAAACCCAACCAGCCCTTGGTCTTCCCCAGGGCTGAGAGGATGTGACCACTATAAAAGGACTCCAAATGAGGAGACGTTTCAGTGTCTGAAGCAATGAAATATTTAATCCCTGCTCTCTCTGGGATATGCATCATCACAGATTTACTTATCTACCACTCACTGACAGCAGCAGCTGACAAGGACGATGACAGCCGACATACATTAACCCAGCTGCACAACACAAGCTATCACTCCAGCGCAGAAATCCATCATTATTATTTAAGCACCGAGGAGGTGTCTCTGTTGGTGCCAAATACAAGACACAGGCGGCACCAGCACTGAAAAGTCAGTGCAGTCAGGGTCTGTAGGAGGCAAGGGGCTCTCAGCATGACCCTGAGCCCTGGTGGCCCCACCACGGACAGCAGCAGTAGCACTGCTCTCTGAGCAGCCCAGCACCACAGGTACACCCAGGGTCTCCTGAGCTCCCACTGCTGACCAGACCGTAGCCTAATGAAGGAAAATGAGAGGGAAGCATGGACAAAAATCACTTGTTTTAGGAGGTGGGAGGGTGAAAGCCTTTATTAGAGCTTCACTAGAGCTACACAGCAGGATAGTGCATTATCCCCCCATACTAAAGGCTGTAGGTGGAATGAAAGTTGCACAGCTCCTCAGGGAATGCTGCTGTGGATGTAACTGTGCAGACCAGACTTGTTTTCCCTTTGTCTAAGCTCCCTCTTTTTTTACAGATGAGCTTCACTCCTGAGCAAATCTGTATCAGTGTCTTCTTTATCTAATGGGTTGTTCTGAACTATTGGTATCTCTGAGGAAGGGTGACTGAGCTATGAGGAATCCTGATGAAACTGGATTTTGGTTTGAGATAGTGGGTGGGGTCTTTCCCTCTCCCTCTTATATGTTTTCCACCAGGCTGGTTGCTTCTTGAGGCCATTCTGCTGTCTCTTGCTGTTACAATGGCGTTTTACATAGAAAGGTGGCATTTACACATTGCCTTATGGGCATTGGTGGGAATAACAAAACTAAGGGAAAATTGCCTCTGTGTGTGTGAATCAGGTATAGGGAGGAAAGGAGAAAGAAGCCACCAAGGCTCCTAAGCCCTGGAGCTGATTTTACACTGTACGAGGCATGATCCTTCCAGAAGAGGCAATAAGGTGGCCTATTTACAGCACCACACGGATGCTATTTCTGTGTGTTAGAGAAGGCTCTGCTGGAGAATGGGAGCTTGTAGAAGGAGCTGCCCTTCAGACCACTGATGGTCTCACTCCTGCAAGAGACAGCACAGGTTATAAGTGAAGTTCATATGGTTAAGGTTTCTGTATTCATGGTTTCCCCTTGATTGAGGAGCAATTAAATGAACTGGATACCCGTAAGTCCATGGGTCCTGATGGGATATAGCCAGAGGTGCAGAGGGAGCTGGCAGAGGTCATTGCTGGACCGCTCTCCATCATCTTTGAAAGGTCCTGGAGATCAGGCGAGGTCCCTGAGGACTGGAGGAAGGCAAATGTCACTCCAGTCTTCAAAAAGGGCAAGAAGGAGGATCCAGGAAACTACAGACCAGTTAGACTCACCTCTATGCCTGGAAAGATGATGGGACAGCTCATTCTGGGCATCATCTCGAAGTATATGGAGGAAAAGAGGGTTATAGGCAGTAGTCAACATGGATTTACCAATGGGAAGTCATGTCTGACTAACCCGATAGCCTTGTACAATGGAATGACTGGATGGATAGATGAGGGTAGGGCAGTGGACATTGTCTACCTTGACTTCAGCAAGGTGTTTGACACCATCTCCCACAGCATCCTAGTAGGCAAGCTTAGGAAGTGTGGGTTAGATGAATGGACAGTGAGGTGGA
>JAVSBS010009423.1:0-25355 GCA_033124195.1 Coracias cyanogaster | reverse complement strand
GCTTCTTGCTGTAATTTATTCTGGTTTTAGGCACAACGCCCTCAGCGTGGAGCGGTGCCGGTGATGCGGGGCAGGCAGCAGCTTGGCTTGGCACTGCTTCCGCGGCGGTGCTGGTTTGGAGTAGCGCAGCTTCTCCCCTCCCCCACCGTACTTCGTTCAGGCTTCCCTAGCAGTGGTGGAAGGTGCTCGGATTCTTAGAACGTTGAGTTTCTTTAAGTGACTAGGCACTCAGATTCTTAGAGTGTTGGGCTCCTTTAAACAGTGAGACAGCAGCTTTCCCTCCCCCATCTCTGGCTCCAAACCCTTCAGCGTTTGAACTTGGCACAGTTCCAGAAGCGGCCAGTGGTGGCATGGGGCGGGGGGGTGTCTTCTGCACCGGGCAGCTCCGTTCGGCTGCTTTCCCTTAGCTGTTTTCCCCCCCGCCTCCCTTCCCGGCCGCGAGGCCTGGTGGCGGGGAGGGGAGGCAGAGGCTTTGAGCAGTGACCTTTCTCTCTTGACAGCAGCGGAAAAGAGGGAGGTTTTGTTTTCTTTTGAGCTTTTATAGCCTGCAGCATCTGATAACATGGCTTCTGTCTTCCGACTTCTAGAGGATTCTCTGATGATTCATGGGAGTTGTAGTTCTTTTTAGCTGACTTAAAAAGACATTTTAAAATAATGGGTCCATTTACCACATGGGTCACTCAGATAAGTTTTGTTATGTGTTTTAAAGGGAATGTCTTCAAAGAAATAAGAGAAGATGGGACATTGGCTGCCCTGTGCAGCTGGGCATCTGCCTTCCTTTCATGCCTTTTAATTACACACACCTGGATATTGCCCGGGCCCTGAATGCATGTTGCTATTTGAATTTTAGGGTGCAGTAGCTACAAGTAGAGTTTTAACACACTTAGCAGTGCACCAACCCTGATGTAAACAAGAAAACCATCTGCCTGTGGTAACGAGGAACTGACCCAGATCATAAGCAGAAAGACAAGAACTCCAAGAACCTCACTAAAACTGGGTATGTCCAAATTTTTTTGGCCTACTGCCTGGGTAGGAGCGTTATCCAAGGAGCCTCAGCACATCTGTTTTCAATTGCAGACCTTCAGCAGTAATGTTTCTCTCCTTCATCTCCTCCTGTACACCAAATCCAGCATCAGCATTCAAGAGAGATACTGTTGCTCTCTAGGCTAGAGGAATACTGTGGAGGCACTAGGAAGAAATCTCTGGTGCTTCATTAGCCCATGGGCTTTTGCCAGCTGATGTGGTTTTGGAATAGCATCAGTTTTGGTGTCCAAAACAAACTTTGTGTGAAAAATGTCACTTTGTCAGTTGCTCTTTAGCTCAGTAACTGTGTGTGTGTTTGGCAAAAGCAATAAAAGATGTAACTCTTGGAAAAGTGTTATTTTCTAGACGCCAGTCAAATAAATGGCAAAGAAAATTGTATAAATATGGCCGGTGAAAGTTAATGGTGTAAAGCGTCAAGATTGCTAGAAAGAATATATATTCAGACCTAGAAGTTCTACCTTTCTCTGTATATTTACTATCCATCTGACTGCCTTTACAGTAACAGCATGTAAGGGACTGTGAAATTCAGTACATGCTTTGTACTTTGGCTAGGAGCAACTTGGAAATTTCCCCATGATTCATCTTCAAAACACAGAAATACCAGTGGCCTCTCTCTGAAAATGTACATAAACACTAAAATGCTGTAAATCTCTCTAGGTTGACTGTACCTCAGTTCTGCTGTCAACAGAAGTGTCTGTCCTAATTGAATGGGTCAAATATGAATAATAACTGTGTTGACACAATGCCACCCTAACCGGCAGCCTTTCAAGGCTTTAAATAGAGAATTTAACAGCAGAGCACCTAGGTGGTTTGGGTGACATAGCTTTCACAAAACCTGCTTTCATTAACTGATTTCTAGGCAACAGCACTAGAAAAGGGTTGTAAGTAGCTCTAAAAATAGAAACTTCAAGGAGTCCAAAGCCTACGATGTGATATAAAGTGGGTTGATGGATGTGGGGTGTGAATGACTTCTTTCTGCCTTGTCAGCTAGGCACCTCTGGCATTTATTAAATTTCATTTCCATGTGTATAACACCTGTGTGCAAAATTTGTTGAAAGAAACAATAAAGGTTTTAGTGTGTTACAACTGAAACACTGAGTACTGCTCGAAATCTGATTCTAGTAAGCACTGTTAAAGATTTTATTAACACAGGTACACAAAATAACGATTAAAAATAATTGAAAGAAATTACGCATTCGGTTCTATTAAGTTTAGATTGTTCCTATGAGTATCAGGGCATGTGCTCCTCACCATGGAAGTTTGGCTTTTCCTGGATTTCAGTTTCATGAACTATGGATTTTTTAAGAGTCTTACAAAACCCCATATCTCACTTAGCAAATAAACAGATTGGAGGTTCAAGCACTTTTTCTTTCTTGTCTTTTATTTAGTAGTGCTACTTACCTTTATTAATAATTACTGTATTAATTACCTTAGTAGTCATATTAATAAAAGACACCAAAATTCCTGACTCAGGCCATTTTTAAAAGATTTTATTTATCACAAATATGTGCATTTCTCATCCATTCTTTATCCTTCATTTTTGCTATATGTTTTAAAGGGAGAAAGAAAGCTCATGGAGCTACCAATGGCAAGATTTCTTTTACAATTGAAAACTACCATCCCTATTGCACACTTACATCATTAAAATGTTTTTACCACAGTGAACACTATATTTTGTATTTTCTGACAAATGCAAAACTGATCCATTTCTCTTCTGGAGGGCCCTCCTTAGCTCACCTTATGCTTCTTGCATAGTTATTTGCTACTTTCTAGTCTTCAGCAAGATCAATTAAAAGTGTCTTCTTTGTAAAATATATCTGGACTACAGATATATGCTGAACACATGGGCTACAACAAGTCGGAAATTTTCCTCCAAAACAAACTTTGTGTGAAAAATGTCACTTTGTTGGAAGCTGATGGGGATAATAGGCACCCAGGGTCCATGGCAGAAGGGTTAGTCACCACTGGGTACCCCAGTTTGTGGTACCACCATCCCAAGCTTTCAGGCCTGGGCATCCTGCTCCAGGCTGTCACTCTCCATGGCATCTGTGGGTGAATTAGCAGCAGGCTAAGGTGACCATGAGAGTCAAGGTGTGTGAGGAACTAGTGGGAATGGAAGATGGGGGCTGCTCCATGTAACTTGGAGGGAAATGAAATATTTCAGTCTTCTTACAGTGACATTTTTAACAGTTTCTAGTTTTGAAACTCTTGGTTCACTGTAGTTTCACAACGAAATTAATTATTTTTCTTTTATTTTCACAAAAATCTTAATTTCCCCAGAGTTCGGCATTCCAGCAGTCTCCTGTAGAAGCCCCTGCATCACAATGAGGGGAGCGGGGTTGCAATGAAAGTGGCTGTCCTCTCCCTCCCTCAGGCTGCAGACTTGTAGGACCTCTGACCAGTGACCCTATCACAGGAGGCAATGGGGAGGCTGCCTGCCAAATGACTTTATGGTTTGATCTGAGTGGTCCAGGAGAACCTGGCTAATGGTGAATTTGTAGACCTCATTTGGTGCAAGAACATTCTGTTCAATGCCAATCACTGGGGCAGACAAGTTTCTATATTTGTGGGTGGGTACTTGTAAATAGACTTTCTCATTAAGCCCCTGTTCCCATGTGCTCCCCACTGTGTCATGGATTTACAGGCACTCACCTCCAGGGAGGAGGAGAGAGCCTTCATCACCCTGCTCCACCATAGCCCATGTCCACTCTCCTGTGCATGCGGCTCTGTGTACAGTATATGGAAACTGGATGGTGAGAACTAGTTTTTAAGAGAGAGTTGAGGTTGAAAACAATTCTGTCCTCACTGGGGTCTGCTCCTTCAAAATTTAACACAAGGTGTTATTTTATCTTGTTTACAAATGTGGATTGTATGCTCAAGGGAGTGAAAGAAATTACTGGTATAGAACAGAAATGTCAGGATTTTAACTCAATTCATGATATTAATCTAGCAAATGTCATTCTTGCCCCATACACATTTTATCTCTATTTTCATATTGTTCAAACTTTAGATGAAACAATCTCATTATATTGACTTCCCATGTCGATTAGCTGATGAAAACTGATTTTTAAGAATATCAGATTACAAATGTTTGCCATATCTGAAGATTAAACTTGTCATTTTTTATGATAAATAGAAATGCAAATAATGAAGTGTATTAGAATATTGATCAGAGGCTTGCCTTGAGCCAAGCAAAGCATGAACATCTTTATGTTTGCTGGCAGTAAACCAGCTTCTCTCTTCTCTCTGTTTTGCACAGTCCTACTAAGCCAATCCTCACTAGAATGAGCACAAAACAAAATGAATAACAGCTTTTGTACATCAACATTAAAATGGGAAGAAGCTTGGGAAACGGCCTCCAACAGAGAAGAATGCAAAAATGCCTGATGGGTAAGCGCCACCTTCTAAACGTAGATCAGCCAGACGTGGAAGTGATTTTCAGAAGAGAAATGCAATCATGGATTACACACCAGCTCATTAGAAACTGTTGCTGAATACAGCATCCAGAAGACATGCATGAAAAGTCACATTTGGGGAATAAATTAAAAGGGGCATAGTTGTTGCTAGATAAACATATGTAATATATATGCATTGAAGAGGTTTGTAAATGTCATTTTTTTTATTCGGACGGAAAGCAAAAAGCTTTAAAACCTTTCACAGTAGAGAGGCAGTTAACGCCAGACTATTCCTAACCCAGTAGCCAAGAACCTCATAGGACATCTCTCTTAAACTAGCATTTATAAATAGACTCTCTGAATGTTTCCATCACCTAGTGGAAAAAGCATAACTTTTACTGCTACATTGCTGCACTTCATTTACTTCACTGTATAATAAGTTGACTAAAACTGTAAAGCTTCTCAATTTTTACTGCATATGTGTTCCAATTAATCTATGTCTGTAACAAACTTAAGACTGAAAAATTATTTCTGACCTATATTCTAGTTCTATGAAGTATATATACTATAAGGTATGTCTGACTGAATACCATAATACTTATAATTTCCCAAGACACATAGAATTGTTTTTATTTGAAGTGACTAAATAAAAGTACTTGATTTCTTTTTTAATAAGAGAAAGTAATTTACCCCTTTAATGTAACATATGGCTGCTCACTGCAAGGGCATTTCTGTTCTTTTCCTTGTTCTGCCATATAACCTCTGAGTGACACTGGCCCGTGCTAACGCCAGTCAGGCGAGGTGATGTAACAAACCCTTCTGGCCTTAAACTCAACAGGTAAATTAAATCACTGGTAAGCAAATACACCCTGCAAACAGCTCTATGAGGGCTGGGTGCATGGAGTCCCAGGGCACTGGTAGGGCTGGTACTTCCCTCTGCTGGGCCGTGGTGGGTTGCTCCCCAAAGGGCACCCTCATTTCCAAAGCCACTGAGCAGCAAAACAAGGGGAGGCATAGGGTATCAAGAAAGACCTCATAGCAAAAGGCTTGGATGCCAAGCGCCAGGCACACAGCAATGTAGAGAAGCAGGGATTGCCTTCTCCTCTGCTCTTCTCCAGTACCTCCCAGCATGGCGTGCTTCTCCTCCTGGCTCAGGTTCTGGGTAGGAGCCCACTGCTCCCTAAATTTCTTCTGCCCTCTCCTGTGTATTGCAGCTGAATCCAGCCCAAAACTAGCAACACTGCAATGCTAATTTCTTCAGATTTTTTTAAGCCTGTTGCTTCATTCTTTGGCTTTCAGCGGAAATGGCTGAAATGATAACTAATTGCTAATGGTGATCCCAAATAACACAATACACTGAAGACATGAGTAAAAACTGTTATTTGACTGTTGGCTGCACAACACAAATTATTCCAGAATTTAGTACATGTATCTCAGAAAAGGAATTTTTATTATTTAACAAAAAAATATCTTTAAGCAAACTGTCAATAAATATATACAGGGAAATTAGATAACTCTTCTACTTAACTGGCAAAGTACCAGTGTGGCACTGCTTGTCTTAGAGACTGAACGCTGGTGTGGATGTCTGCCAAGTAAATTTATGTGTGAATCTAGGCAGTATTTTTTAAAAAAAACATGTTGTTTTAATCCAAACTTGCTCTCATAACTGAACGTAGGAGACTCCTCTGCCTTCTACAGAACCAGTGACAGAGCATGTCAAAAACCCCATTCAAATCAATCAACCACCATAAACATATTCCCAGTTACCTACTACTGACCTGAAGGGGCTGGAAGGTAAAAGTCAAGTAGTTTACACATAACATAAACTCATTCAGGTCCCACTTCAGACAGGTTTTTAAACCTGTGATTAGTCTGACCAGTGTCAGATGGAAAATACACATCCTTAAGGGCCAGATGCATTCAGGAGCCCTGTTAAATGGTGTCTGGGTGAGACCCATCCTCATTCACTGCTCTCGTTGGCTCACAGCCTCACTCACACCTCAAAAGCCTGTGAAAGGGTTTGCTATCTGGGTACACTATCATATCACCATCTTCATTTGCTCCTTAGGTTTACCTCTATCCCACATTCTTGTAGTCATGGCACTTTTGCTGCAACAGAAATCACCAAAACAGGGTTTGTCTGTATTGTATTATTTTGTTATGGACTACTAAGTTTTGCGTCACGGTGACTGTATAACATAAAAGCCCTTTCTAACTATACACAAATATTACAAATAAGTGTCATCACAAGACCTCGCAACCCTGCCAGGGCAGCTCAGTGAATATGTACCATTTGTACACAGAAGGAGAGACGTTCCAGGATGTACATCACTAAATGTTGACTCAGTATGAATGATATGTTTTATCTTTTTAAATGTTACTGCTTTCCCATCCCACTCCATTGTAATTTGTCAATAGTAATTTTTTTTAAAGTCCACAAACTGTAAAGAAAACTGTTGAAATACCTGATTTTCTGTAAAAAGTAATAACAACAATAATTTTTGTTACTTTCAAGTATGCTTGGTATTAAAGTACCTAATAAAGTTCAACAATGAATTTTGTAGCATACTAAAATAAAGTGTTACAGTGCTTTTCTCCAGCTCATCTGTGGTAACTGCTGCTGTTGTTGGGATTACTGTCCTCCTCCTAAACACAAGCCTGGCCAGCTCCTACACACCTGTACCTACACAGATCCCTAAGGTGGGTGAAGTCCAAGCAAAATTTGATCCTTTAATGAGTGCAGGGATTTGTATGCATGGTCCAAATTCACTGTGTAAGAACCTTGTTGGTAAGTCTTCTCCACCCTCTGGTACCTGACTATTTATATATGAGCAACAATATAAAGTTCTTGATTATTTGTTTGGTATAAAACTTGGCTTACAGTAAGAGAAAGGAGAGTGTAAATTATTTAGGAATTAATTATAGTTAAATAAAGACCTGCTCAGCTTATAGGATGCTGAAGTCCTGTTCATTTTTATAGGCAACATATGTCAGTTATTCCAAAATAGATTGGAAATCTCAAACAAGTGATTTGGAGGACACTGTAAATCTCAGAAATTGATTCCCCCTAATTTCACTAGGTGAAGTTACACTGGAGCCATCAGGGGCTGTCACAGATGTACATTGCCCCAGAACTTACACTAACAAGAGGTAAGTACTTTCTTGTCAAAAAAGATGCTGGATTTGCCTCCATGGTGCTGATGCGGTCGTGTATGCATTTGGAGATGATCTGGAAATGATTGTAACTGGGGTCTAATTATTCCCAAGCCCTGTCATATTTCAATCGGAGTACTGGATCCGCTCCCCTCACACCATACAGCTTCCCCTGTTCTAGGGGGGGAAATGTAATGCTGGGCCCAGCACCTTTCTGACCATTTTAACTCCTCTAGTCTGATGTCATTCAAATATTTAAAAGTTTTAGCTGTTTCAGATGATTCTCTGAGGATTTGTAGTGACAGGACAAGGAGTAATCTTTTTAAGCTAGAAAAGGGTAGATTTAGATTAGACATTAGGAAGAAGTTCTTTAATATGAGGGTGGTTGAGCTCTGGAATGGGTTGCCCAGATAGGTGATGGATGCCCCATCCCTGGAGACATTCAAGGTCAGGCTTGATGGGGCTCTGGGCAACCTGACCTAGTTAGAGATATCCCTGCTTATTGTAGGGCGGTTGGACTAGATGGCCTTTAGAGGTCCCTTCCAACCCAATACACTCTATGATTCTATAATGTGAAATGGAATAAGAACTAGAAAATCTAAAATTAAAAAAAACCACCAAAACAAGCAAATAAAACAACCCACCAATTTGTCCTGACTTCTTTATACACTTAAAAGCCAGCCATATGCTGAGTAGCTTCTGAGGTACTGACAAAAAGCAACATAGGTTTTTTTCCCATATGCTAAGTCTAGAGGTTTACACATTTCTCCTTTCCAAGGAGCTCTGCTCAGAAGGGAACGGCTTTGCCTGCTGTTGGAGTAACTGGCAGTACCTGCACGCATTAGCCATACTTGCAGCCCTTCCACATTGATCTGTGATCCTCATTGGCTTACATTAATATTTTGAGAAGAGACTTTCACAGAGACCCAAAACTCTGCAGAAAGTAGAATATGTAGTTTAAAAATTCATGCTCTTCCTTTTATATCAGTGTTAGCCCTGTGCTGCTGAATACAGAAAGCCAAGGCTTGCAGCGATCAGATACCACTGTGATGCTTTCTATTACCCATCTGTCTCTCTTCAATTTTTGCTTAGCATTAAATGCCTTATGCATTTTAAAAAGTAAACTGATATATCCTTCCAGATAGTCTCGTAACACCGCTGTGGGCAGTTAACATAGCTTTTCCACTTCACAAGGTAACAAGGGAAGTATTGCCTGTGCAAGAGACAAATTTCTGGGGAACAGAGTATAAGCAGGCATGCTGTGCTCCTCAAATCCCAAGAGGAGCTGTGGCACCTAGTTGCTTACAAGACACTAAAAGGCTCCTCTCCTTAGGGAATGGTTCCAAAAGTTGCTGTAAAACACTTCCCAAGATCACCAGCATGAGACTGGCCTCCAAGCTGAACATCAGCTCACTCACCTGGGCAAACATCCTGGAACGAAAGATGCTCCAAAAAGCTGGGAGCTGGGGCTGAATTTACCTCCACAAAATGGTTTTAAATTAGCCTAATTTTGGATTATCACTCCTAATATTGTCAAGTGCAAGTTAGCGTTATATTAGCATAATATAGCTGTAAAGATTATTAATAAGAAACATTATTTACTTATTAAAACTTGTTAATTATTAATCTATTACAATTCTATTTCTTAGGGGAAAAGAACAGAAATAAAGATTGAAAAAACTGAAATCCTATATGTTAGATTGATGTCTCTTTGACATGATTACCACATATTTAAGAAAGTATTCCCACAGTTTAACAACAGATGGTGCTCTAGAATATTGGTTACATTACCAGTTACACAGGCTCAGCATTTCCCCATCCAGTCTTAGCACAGAAAGGCAGTTTTCCTCTGCCATAGAGAAGACCAGTCACCCCATTACTCTGATGATTCTTAAATGTGGCCTTCTCTCAAGATACCAGGCAAAGCACTGGGATGTCAGCACAAATGTCAGGCTTACAGGTATGCAATTAGCACCTTGATTCTCCTTTATCTGACATTATGCCAGCAAAATGCAAAATTAGTAATGAGCTAGGTGGGAGGAGTTTAAGTTTGAAAAAGAAAACTAGCTCTCCTCTTCCTTTGCTTCCATTTTTTTCCCAGTAATAAAATGAAATTAGTTGGAGCATCACTGGAATATTATGAGGCTCAATTAAGTGCCTGCTGTATTTGTTGAGTTTCTCAAATGGCAATTGAAAAGAACGTCAACTATTATGTTCCTCAGGCAGTGAGCCGAGATGGTTGGTGGCATCAAAATGAAGGAGTTTTCTGGAAGAGCTTTTAGGCTATAAGCTGCTATGTCATCAAGAAAGAAGCCTGTTTAGTCAGTGTAGCTGAATTCCATCTATGCTTCAGAAGGATAAGGAATAAATTCATTCAGAAATTCTGAAAGAGCTTCCAGTTTAATACATGATACCACTGTTTTGTTTTATTTTTTCTGCCGTCATATGATGTGGAATTCCTCATTCGCAGGTTTTAATTAATTTTGCATTAAGTGATGTGAAAATTCTGTAGCCACAAGATAACTTTGGGGACGCTGAAAGTAATGGGGGGGGCTTTCCCAGAGCGTCAGCCGGCAGTACCGGCTATTGAGTGTATCTGTGCTGCCATCTAACGGCCAGCCTCCTCGGGGGTGGGACTGGGGACCTGCTCCAAGGCAGCTTTGCATTCCTATTCGTAGAGATCGAGGTAATAAAACCAGTGCACAGTAACCTCCTGTGCTTCCCAGAAACAGGGCAAAACTCACGAGGCGAAACTGTCAGTGTATCAAATCTCACTGAACAACGATCAGGTTTGAGTACTTTTACATTTTTTTCTTAATTTCTGAAGACAACTTCTCTGTAAATGTGGATGAGAACTTTGCCTAACATTTAAAAAGCATTTTCCAGAGGTGTGCAGCCCAGTACTTCCCAGGGACAGGTTTCTGCATTTCCCAGACAGGACAGACACTAATCCTCTATTTATCCTCTCAAGGAACAAGTGGGTGACAATGACATTTCTTCCCTCTTGTCATATGATTCACTTGGGGCTTCCAGTGATGGCTTCTCTATATAGGGCTTCTCTCTCAGTTCACTGTAATCACATCCCTTTATTAGAGAATATTTTGCAGCTTCCTACTTCTTCCACTTTTTGGATCCCTAAAAATTGTCCAGATCCCTTTTTATTTTTCATATATACACATCACCCTATAGATTACGAAGACTTGTTTTCAATAAGTGGTCTTTTGTATATCTCCTAAAAGCCAGAAGAAACAATCTGTCAATCATATCCAAAAATCTAAATCCTGCAGAGCAGAATAATTTGGCTACAGGGCCCCACTCCTCAATGAACTGGATGACTTAGCAGGGTGAGGACCACCTCCAAGAAACAGGCAGGATATCAAAGCTACAGAAATAGCTCAGAGGTTGACCCACCCACAAGGCAATGTGAATTATAGAGAGACATAGCTGAATAGAGGAATCAGGACCAGAAGAGCCAAACGGGAACCCTGAAGAACAAAATCCCCTATTGTCATGCTAGAGTCCTTCCTAAATCCCATAGCCTTTCAGACTCACTGTCAGCTTCAGCATAAGGCAGGCAGGAGGCCTGTTATCAAGGCTCTGTGTGGTGTTTGGGAGCCTGAAATGGAGAGATGGAAGAGCAGAAGTAGCAGGCATCAGAGAGAATGGAAAAGTTAAGTAGCTTAAGGCAAACCTCTGTGCCAATAGATAACCATAACCAGTTATCATTCCTCCAAATTGCTCCTGTTGAAAGACCAGAGGTTAATGAGGCTGAAATAACGACTCTGAAATGATACTTAACATAGCACTAATGAGTTATGGTCTTGCAACAGGAGACTCATGAGCATTTTCAAAGGTGACAGAATATGGAAAATTGATGGTCCCTAAAGGAGCGGGACATCAGATTCAGGCCATGCTGGATAGCATTTGGTCTGAGCATACTAAAATCTAATTAGGTTATGGATTACCAGGCTGCTCCCAGATGGGGAGCAGCTAAAGACCCTAATCTCAGAGGAAGAAAGCAGGGAGTCTAGAAGGCATTAATACATCAACTGTGAATGAAAGCATGCTGTGAGGATGCAGTGAGACCACTGGGCTGTGGCAGGCATACCACTAGCAATGAGCCCTTCCTCCCTGGCAGCCTCCCACAATGCCTGTGATGTCCCTAGGCCCCTGCCTGGTAAATCCAAGGGAGTATCTGGAGAACAGGAACTGGTGGTAAAGCCATCCTGTCTGGCTACCACCTAAGGAAGGAAAAGGCTGGGGATGTGGCAAAGCCCAGAGACGTGAACTGGAAAAAGTCCAAAGCCAACAGCTGGAGTTTGGACAGAGTTTTTAGCAGAGAAGCTCCCAAGACAATAAGAATTTCACCACACATGTATGTCCCATGCATTTCACACTGAAGCGTGTAATAGTCTTCTCAGAGGCCTTAGACAATGGGCCTCCAAAATGTGTTTGTAAAATAAAATGACTTTTCGTGTATTTAAGCCAGACGCATGACTCTGCCTACTGCTTTTGCAGGACAGTAGTCACTGCTTTGTGTTGGGCTCTGAGGAACTGCCACGCTAGGCAATATTCTAGTTTGCCAATCAATTGTTGTTGGACTGTGCTTCTGTTCCCACAGGGAGACTGCACCTCTAGCTGCCACCTAACCAAATAAAATAATTGCCTGTATTTATTCCCCTTGTTGCCACTTCTCTACCCTTACAGGCCCCTCCAAAGTAGAAGAGCAAAATACTAATAATATCTGTACTTGGCAGCCATTAAAAACTCAAAAACACAGTGCGTTTTACTGCTTTTCAGTGGCACGGATTTATTTCCTTTTTGCAAGAATTATGGAGGGATAAAGAGGCTGGGTGTCCTGGTTTGAGTAAGAACAGAACTAATTCTGTTCAGTGATTTTACTTTTCAGCTCAGACTCTTCTAACTAACTGCACTTTCTGAATTTAATGGCATATTTTCTCAGTGTCTGCTTCTAGCAGTGATAACACTCAATGCTTAGAGTTGCTACCAAGGATTGGTGTGCAGAACAAGGTCACTGGTAACTCTTGTGTACCATGTTAGGGGGTGCAGAAAATAAAAGGCCGCACATGTTGGGGGAATGGCCAGGACAGGTGACCCTAAACCGACCAACGAGGGATTCCATCCCATATACGTCATATTCAGTATAAAGCTGAGGGATAATGAGTGTCAAGCTCTGTTCTTTAGTGGCTGGTATCCGAGGAGGACTCTGTCCATTCTGCCTATAATCCTGATGTGTATGTTCCAGAATCCAGCTCCTGAATCCAGTTCCCATCTGCTGCTGAGCCCAGTCTGGGGCTTCCCCAGTGCCTACTCCACAGCACCAGTGGTGAGGTGACATAATTGCCATCAGGGCCACTGAGTTCAATGCTGATTTTGTACATATCTGTATAGATTACTATTACTCTCACTAAAGCTATTTTTGTTTTCTTTTCTAGTCTGTAAGTCTCTCCCTCTTATTCCCTTTCTCTTCCCGTTTGGGAGGGGAACAGAGTTAACAGAGACCATCTGTTACACGTCTAGTGGATGTCCCTGACCCTAAACCTTCACACTGGGCTAAGCTTTTACAGATTGAAAAATGCAGGCAAAAATCTCAAAACCTGAGATCCATGCCTGAGAGGCCTGGATTCAGATCATCGCAGGAACACTCATGTTGGCGAGGCCTTGGGAGGCCTCTAGTCCAGTCTCCTGCTCCTTGGGGTCAGGGCTCTAGCCAGTCTGGTCTTATAAACATCAGTGGTGAAGAGTACATGGTATTTCTCAGCAACCTGCTCCAGTGCTTAATTAGCCTCATAAATGAGTTAATAATTTAGTAAATATCAACCAGGAGACACTGATACATTATACCAGAACAGCTGTTATGTGTGTGGCTCCACTCTCAAGGGAAACCATTCCAATCTTCTTATAGTATGTTTTTAACTCTCAGGCATGAGCACATAGATCAGATTTTAATACATTTATAGTCCTAACTTGTCATTAGTACTGCATTATATTCTTGCTGTAGTTGGAAGGGATGTATTTTATCCAAGCTTGCCTATCCTACCTGTAAGAGCTAAACCCAGAAATCTTTATTACTGTGTTGAGAAGTAATTAACGTATATAAACCAAAAGAGAATGATTGGTCTGTAGACCTCGCACTTGTAGCTATGCTTTCTGCAGAATTTGCCATCCAGGAAAAGTCAGGTTGAACTAAAATGTGGCTACCAGACCCTGCCAGCAGCCCAGACAGTAAATTAAACAACTCTGCCAGAATGCGGGACTTCAGTTTCATGTTGTTTGAAAATAGCAGGTTTTGTGAAAGCTGTTCTGTTTTGCAGGGGTAGGTTGGAATCAGAATCACAGAGTGGTAGTGGTTGGAAAAGACCTCTGGAGATCTGCAAAAGGTGAAAACTGAAGCATGTTGTTATGCTGCTGCTGAAATCCAGAATAATGTGAAAGAAGCCAAGCACAAGTTCCGTGTGATTTGATGCAATTTGGTTAAGGTAGGAGTACACACATTGGTTTGGTGGTGTAGAAGATCAGTGTAACAGTTAATGGTATCTGTTTCCAGACCATTCATTCTGTTTATCTAGCACTTCTTTCCAGACACAGGGAAAGTACGCAAAATCTGGTGACAACTGTGCAGGTTTTACACCATCACAGCCCCTGTTTTCTCCTGGACTTAAGCAATCCCATCAAGGTAATATGTCTTCTTTCCTGTTTCTCCAGTCTCACTATCTCTCTTCTACTTCCTTAGCAATAATATTGCCAATTATCCTTTTTTAAAAATTTTTTATTGAGAGTTTCTGACAACTGGTGTTATTCTGAAAGCCCAAATAATTTATTCTGGACTTCTCAAAAAAAAAAGGTAAGGATGTATTATGTTTGTTTTGTTGCTTTTGTTGTTTTTGTTGGGTTTTTTTTCCATTTTTAAAGTGACTTCTGAGCACTCACAGTCATGAAGAAAAGCAGGAAAATGTGCACATCATGTATTCTAAAGGTTTATAAGCCAGAAGGCAAACAAAAAGAACTCAAAGCTCAGTTGTACTTAAGCCTCACTATTTTTAAGCCAAACTCATGCTACTTAGTAGTCTGATTCACCAAGGACTGCATAACCAGCTAAAAAGGCCACTCTTCCCGAGGTGTGGAAAAGAACATGCCAGCCAGATGTCGTCCCAGGCCAGAAAATGAAGTAGCACACAGCAGTGAAAACAAGCTCTTGGTGGGAGCTGCATGATGCAGCGCCTGCTGGGCTCTGCGCCAGGAAACAACAGCCTGAAGCAGAAGTTTTCCCTGCTCTTACTCCTGTTCCCTCCTTTTTCAGCATGTTTCTATGTTGTGATTTTACGTATGAGGCTTTTGACCCACAATCCAGCACGTAACTTGTCTTTCCTTTGTCTTCTCTCCCTCGAATGCCAGATGGTTAATGTCAAGAGACTTTTTAAGCAAAGGAATTTATTGAACACAACAGGAAGCAAGGGGAAACTTTACAGACTGAACGATCATTCCAAAAGGTCAAGGGAGGAGAAGTATTTATGAAGACACAGTAGACCAGAGCCCCAGTACAGTCCAGACAAAGATTAATTGTTTGCAGATTGTGTAGTTAGATGAGAAGCCAGATGATACCTCCAAGCCCCCCAAACCTGTCAATGTCAAGTGAAGGCCCAGTCAAAGACACTTATCTGCTACAGTTTTGTAATGGTTATGGGGTCATCACAAAAGGAAGGGACAGAGAAGCAATAGGGCAGAGCACCAAGGCCAGGACTGTCACCACCTGAGTTAAGGAGCTGGCATGTTACTAGAAAAAATATTTAATATGCTACAGCTGTGAAAGATCAATATGCTCCTTTTCTTGGGACTAGTCAGTAACTTTAACTAGGAGAAGATAAGCAGATGCATTACTCAAACCAGGTTCAACTTCTGTCTCCACATATGCCCAGCCATGTGGTCTTGGTGGTTCTTTTTATTTCTTGTGGTATGCAGGGATTAGTTCACCCTGTGGATAGGCCAGCTCCATCAGAACTACCAGTTGTCCCAGCAACCCACTTATGTCCTCCAGGAAGAAGCAGAGGAATTTGTCCACTGATCTCAAGTCTACAGCAGTTTCGTCAAAGCATGAGCCCCAGACATAATTTTGTCTGGGCTGTCCAACAAGCCAAAATTCTAGACAAATCACTGCAAGTTGGTGTCATAGTTGGCTTATGTCAATCTAAGCATGTGTTACTGTCAAGAGGAGCAGCCCTGCCCTCCCCTGCCTGCTCCTATCACCTCTCCTGTGTCAGTACTAGTGCTTGTGTATCTGCACAGTCAGCTGTACCAATGAGCTGGTTCAAACCACTCTATGGCTGCATGATTACCCATGCCATAATGCCCTGGGGAGCACCAACAAGGATACTGAAAGGGAAGCCCACAGTAGATTTACATATTTTGTTCAAGAAACATGCACCATGATTGTGCGTGCAGAGTAAATCTGATGTATCTTGATCCCATGATGACATATTCATCGTTTTAGCTGAATCTTCCCAAGCAAAGAAAGAGTTGCAGATTTGAGGTTCATATTGTTTGCCAGGGGAAGTTATTGATGTATAGATGCTAGCAAGATCACTGTTGAGTCAGGAGGAGCAAACAAACTTTGGCTGAGTGTGAAATGTGCACTACACTTGAGCACTGTCTTTCCCTCAATGCAGTCTGCACTCCTTCAGTTCCCATTTCATAGATCCTTGATAGAGCTCCAGATAAATGAGAAACATGGGAGTGAGTCCCAGCAAAAGATATTTTCCCCTTGATTTCCTGTGTTGTATAAGCACAGGAGCAATGAAAACAATGAAAAGCCAAGCTGCGTCCTTTTGCTCTGCACGACTTCCTGAAATTTCTCCTGAGCAAGATAAACCAGGCTACAGTGAAATGCAGGTCATGGTTAAAATGGCATCTGTTAGTTGTGCTGTGGAATTTGGAAACAGTCACATTTTCACCCCATCTGCTTCTCTAGGAAAAAAATACTTTGTTACCCAGGTGTATCATTAGATATAAAGGGCAAGTTTAAAATGAATATCCTCCTAGCTTTTACTAGTCTCACCAGGAACACAACAGAAGTCCTGTTTTTAGCTACAGAAGGACAAAAAACACTAAAAACTGCATGGGAAACAGCCCTGAACTACACAGGAGTTGGATGAAAGGCTTTCAGGGCTGCAGGCGGAGGTCTGACTGGAGAGCAGCAGAACCAGCCGCTCTTCATCGCTGCCCTGGAGCGACAGCCGACCTTCACCCGCGGCAGTGCCTGTGTCAGCGCGCTGCTGCCCACGCCAGACAGACCGACCTGCTCGGATTAACCAGTTTAAACTGGGTATTTGAAATAAGCTGCAAGAACTTTCCTGGAGGGGATTAGCTAGTCCCCACAGCGCCTGCCCTGAGCTGACAGCAGATCTGAGGGCATCCCTGGCATCACAGCTGCAGCGAACAGCTGAGAAGGGGTCATGTCTTCATCAGGCACCAACCGAAAGCACGGCAGACAGGGCAGCACTGTGCAAGGAGCAGTACCAGCCCGAGGTTTCCATTCCTGCCCCAGCTGCCACTGCCCTACTGGAGGTCACCGCATTCAGACCTGGCTGCTGCTGCTCGCTCTTTCCCGGCTAGCCACCAAATGAACAACAACGGGGAGCTGCGTCATGGGATGGGAGGAAGCGGCACACTCTGTCGAGGTGGCAAGGATGACCTGCCAACAGAGGCCTAGAGGCAGCTGCAAAATCCCAGAGCTGGTGTCTGCCTGCAGCCTGAGAATTGCCCAAATCTGTTTTTAGTTGAAACCAGTTTTACAGTCTGGACTGGACTGGGATTTGTACACATTTTACATGGCCTACACCACCCACTGTGCCTCAAAGGAGATGACAGTTCCTGCCACAAGTGGTTTACAGCCTCAGATCTACTGCAGATGCCCAAAGCCTGCCCGCTTCTTTCTTTCCATGACTCTTCCCATGGCTGGCCAGATCATTTGGTGGTTTCTACATCCCTTCCCTGCCCTGGGGCAATGTCAGCTTCTCCATACAGGCTGAACAGGCTTCACACATTTTCTTTGTAGTATGGAGAAGCTTTATGAATCTCAGAGCTGTGCAAACGTACAGGAAATGTCCTCCTGGCTCCTGCCACCACCCAGGAAGAGGGATGACCATCTGTGAAGCCAACCAAGCAGGAGGTGGTGGCGGCAACACCCAGAAGGAAGCCTGGAGGAAGGGGGAACCTACTGCCCACCACATCTTGCAAATATCTCTGCTGAGGACACCTTGTTTTCTCAGGTTTGCTTCTCATGTCCTGCTGTCATCAGTCTGTACAATTCCACAAATTAAAATTTGGGGTTTTTTTCAGGTAAATCTAAGGGACTTAGGAACACAGCTCCCAAGAGCTCCACTTCCCCAGCCCAGGACTGCAGCTGCAGACTGATGACCACTCTGTGTGCAAATGGAGACACCGTGCAGCCTGCCGACCTGTTGCTCCTCTGCAGCTGCCAAAGGACAGGAATACATTAGGGCACATTAGAAAATAAAACAGCATTGAATAAAATACCTGTAATAGAGGAATGTGGCACACAAAATCATGTTTGGGGTCATCCAAGGAAGATGAACAGGATGGAGGGCAGGTGGAGCTTGTATAATATATTCCTCACTACCCTTTTATGATGTTCAGCAACTTACAAAGGTACCAAACCAAAGTGGAGTTCAGACTATGTCTCACAAGGAACTGACATGTTACAAACCACAAGGTAAAAAAATCAAATATAACAGCCTCACCTTGATGAAAACAGTGAGGGTGATTCCTTTATATCTAGTCCACTGATAAGGGAGGAGATACATGGTCTGGGACAGCAGAGCTGGAAACAGTTCCATAGGAAGTAATATAGTCCACAGCCCTATATATTTTTAACCTGTTCAGCCCTGCCCCCTCATAAAGCAGACATTTCAGTATGCAGCACTTCTGTTAATTGAATGCCTTCTTAAATGCAAACGAGGAAAGCCACACTAAAGTCTCTCAAGACTCCAGATAAGATTTGCAGCTGATATAAATAAGTGAAATGTCACGAAGGCTGGAGGAATAGCTGGGTTCCTCCCTTTCCTGCTGCCGCAATCTCTGAACTTGACCCTACATTTCCATACTCCTACAAGGAATGGAGTACAGTGTGAGCGAGTTGCTGCCATCCCTTCTCCCTCCTCCTCAGCCTGCCCTGGCCATGATGCAGCTCAAGCCCTGGCCCTTCCCCTGGGACATCAGCATGTCAAGTGGGCTGGAGGGAAAAAGAGCCAGGGAGTGTCTGGCCTGGGTGGGAAGGGAGGCCTGAGTTCCCGTCATTTCCTCTGTGATTACTTCAAGATTTTTCAGTAAAAGTCTTTACAGGATGGGTTGGGCTGTTTTATCAGAGGCAGATTTTGGCAGACCAGTTTTCAGTGAGGTCCTTTTCACCCTCCAGCCCTCAGCCAGAGCCTGCAGGCCTTACCTCCCCAAACACAGCACAGCTTTGCCCAACCCATGGGTGGATTTAGTCCTGCTGTGGAAGGGAGGGGGAATCGCCGACCTACCCTGCAGGAAGACAGCCTTTTGCTTTCATTTAAGAAATAACCCTAGACCTGACTGGTGACAGGCAGTCCTGGTGGTGTAAACATAAATCTCCAGGTCACTTCCTTGACAAGGTCAAGACTATTTCTTTATAAGCAATGAGAACATGAAGGCATTTAAAGATTTCCAACCAGACCTTTGCTTTCCCAATCTCTCTCTTTTCAGCCTCACATTTTAAGCAGAACAAGAGCTTGCAAAGTGAGCAGGAAACAACTGCTCCTTCCTGCTGCACAGCCCTGGCCACCCGCGCAGAGAGTTTGCCTGCTCCAGGGCTGGGTTTGTGTATCAGCCAGTGCTGACCCCATGAGAATCACAGAATCATATAATAGTTTGAGTTGGAAGGGACCTTTAAAGGTCACCTAGTCCAGCCTACTGTCGCTCTCCTGTTGCCATTAAAGTTAAGTAAGAGACTGGGAGATAGATTATCCCAGCTGAATCCCAGTAAGCAGCAGCAGAGCAGCAGCTTTTTTGTTCAATCTTTTTAAAGTCCTCTACGTTTCACATACGTGTTCAGATTTTCTGGGCATTTTCTGTGGCACACAACAGCATAGACTAGAAATAATTATATGTTTGCAATATTCTTAGATAAAATCTTTTGGGGAAGAACCCTAGCTTTTAAGGATGATAGTACTATTAGCTTATTATATTTTCTTGAGAGCATCAGACATCAAATAAACTGAATTAATCCTAACTGATTGTGCCCTCTACACATTTGGGAAACAAAACTAAATATGGCATTCAGAAAAAAAGTTAAGTAATTAGGTTAGGTATATGCATTGTGGTGATGAACAAATATAATTTCTTGACGTGCAGGCATGAATTAGATGAATGAGAATTTTTCATCTGGGTTAAGTTTCATGTGAGCTCCAGCACACAAGCAGCTGTGCAGAAGTAGAGGGTCTATTCCATAGGGAGTTAAATAGCCATGAGCAAGGTTGAAAGGTTGTGGGTAAGAATTAGAGACCAAGGCAACAAATAAAATCTTGTGGTGGATGTCTACTGCAGGTCAGCCGATCAAGGGGAGCCTATTGATGAAGCCGCCTTACTCCAGCGACAGGAGGCTTTGCACTCACAGACTCTTGTCCTGCTAGGGGACTTCAACCACACTGATATCTGCTAAAAAGCACAGTGAGCAGTACACAATCCAAGAGACTCCTGGAGTGCATTGAGGATAACTTCTTAAGCCAGGTAATAGACAGCCCTACCAGAGGAGATGTGACACTGGTCACCAATGAATGTCACCAATGCATGCAAACTAATTGGTGATGTAAGTGATGTAAAGATTGGAGATTGTAGGCAGTCTGGGCTGTAGTGATCATGCACTGGTGGAGTTTGCAGTTCTGAGGGATATGGGTCAGTCAAAGAGAAAAGTCAGGACTCTGAATTTTAGGAAAGCAAAATTCCAGCTGTTTAAGGAATTAGTTAATAGAACCCCCTGGGAAACTGCCCTCAGGGACAAGGGAGCAGAGCAGAGCTGGCAGATCTTTAAGGACACTTCCCATAGATTGCAAGAGCTCTCGATCCCCAAGTGTAAGAAATCAGGCAAGAAAGGCAAGACACTGGCACGGCTGAGTTGAGACTTTCTGATCAAACTAAATGGCAAGAAGAAAATGCACAGGCAGTGGAAGCAGGGATAGGAATCCTGGGGAGAGTATGGAGATGCTGCCTGTGTAGGGATTGGGTCAGGAAATCCAAGGCACGGCTGGAGCTGAACTTGGCAAAGAATGAAGAATAATAGAATAATAAGGGCTTCTACAGGTATGTCAACTAGAAAAGGAAGGTCAAAGAAAGTATACCCTCCAATGAACAAGACTGGCAAACTGGTAACAACAGATGAGGAGGTGGAGGAATTAAACAACTTTTTTGCCTCAGCCTTCACTGGAAACGTCTCTTTCCACATCTCCCGAGTCAATGGACCAAAGGACAAGGACCAGGGGAGCAAAGTCCCTCCCACTGCAAGAGAAGATCAGGTTCATAACCACCTGCGGAACCTGAATACACATAAGTCTGTGGGACCTGACAAGATGCATCCCACAGTCCTGAGGGAATTGGCCATTATAGTTGCCAGGCCACTCTCCATGTGACTGTGCACAGTCATAGCAGTCAGATGAAGACACCGGTGACTGGAAAAAGGGAAACTTTGCACCCATTTTTGAAAAGGGTAGAAAGGAGGACCCTGGGAACTACCAACTTGTCAGCCTCACATTTGTGCCTGGCAAGATCATGGAACAGATCCTCCTAGAAGCTATACTAAGGCACATGGAGGTGATTTGAGACAGCCAGCATGGCTCTACCAAGGGAAAGTCATTCTTGATCAACCTAGTGGCCTTCTATGATGGAGTGACTATATCAGTGGACAGGGGAAGAGCTATGGATGTCATCTCTCTGGACTTCTGTAAGGTCCTTCACATGGTCCCCCATAACATCCTTCTCTCTAAATTGGAGAGTTATGGATTTGATGGGTAGACTGTTCGGTGGATGAGGAAGTGCTTGAATGGTCACATCCAGAGGGTAGTGGTCAACAAGTCAATGTTCAGATGGGCATCAGTGACAAGTGATGTCCCTCAGGGGTCTGTACTGGGACCAGTGCTGTTTAATATCTTCATCAATGACATAGTGGGATTGAGTGCACCCTCAGCAAGTTTGTAGATGACACCAAGCTGAGTGGGGTGGTTGACACACCTGAGGAATGGGATGCCAGCTCCAGAGGGACCTTGACAGGCTTGAGAGGTGGGCCCATGCCCACCTCATGAAGTTCAACAAAGCCAAGTGCAAGGTCCTGCACCTGGGCTGGGGGATGAAGTGATAGAGAGCAGCTCTGTGGAGAACAACTTGAGGGTACTGGTGAATGAACAGCTAAACATGAGCTAACAAATGTGTGAGTGTGGCTCAGAAGGCCAACAGTATCCTGGGTTGCATCAAAAGAAGCATGGCCAGCAGGCCAAGGGAGGGGATTCTGCCCCTCTACTCCATTCTCATGGGACTGCATCTTGAGTACTGTGTCTAGCTCTGGAGTCCTCAGCACAAGACAGACATGGAAGTGTTGGAGCACATCCAGAGGAGAGCCACAAAAACAGCCAGAAGGCTGGAGCACCTCTCCTGTGAAGAAAGACTGAGAGTTGAGGTTGTTCAGCCTTGAGAAGAGAAGGCTCTGTGGAGACCTTATAGCAGCCTTTCAATACTTAAAGGGGACCTACAAGAAAGACAGAGAGAGACCTTTTACCAGGGCCTATAGTGACAGGACAAGGGGCAATAGTTTTAAACTAAAAGAGGGTAGGTTTAGCTTGGACATGAAGAAAAAATTCTTTATGATGTTGGTGGTTGCCCAGAGATGTTATAGATATACCATCCCTGTAAATGTTCAAGATTGGGTTGGATGGGACTTTGAGCAACCTGATCTAGTGGAAAGGGAGGTTGGAATGAGATGATCTTTAAAGGTCCCTTCTAACTCAGATTTTAATCTCTACACTAATTTTACTGTGCACATGTATCAAAGGTCCCTACTTTCTGCTTCTATGTAAGATACATAAAACCATGCAACCTGAGTGAAGATTGCAGAGGTGAGCCACATCCCTTCCTCTTCCCTATGGCCTGGCTCTTGGAGTCCCATTGGTATGTTCTGCTGTCTCACTAGATGCTCCTTATCTTGGCTGTTACAAAAACCATGTGGAAGAGCAGTATTGGGCACTCTGATACTTTCTGGGCTTTCCCCTGCCCAAGGGTGTCCCGTTTCTGAGGCTGCCAGAACACCTTCTCCGGTTCTGCTCATAATTTGCCACCCGAAGGGTCTGGCTTTCTGCCTGGGCAGCTGCAAAGAATTAGCCCAGCTGAGGTTCAATCATACAGGGTAGGAGTGCAGAAAAGACTTGTTTTTGCCATTCAGCTTCAAGGAACTCTGGAATTAAGCCCTGAGTATAAGTGTTGAAATTGACAGTAGGGTCAGTGCTGCCTTTGGCAATCTTGATTTCACTGGTGCAGATTTGCATCATTTCAAAAGTGTCCTGAGAGGCCCTAGTTCTTATTTTTCCCTTGCATCCCATCCTTGGGATGTCTTTGGTGGTTCATATTAGTTTAAATAATTTCCCTAAGACCTAATTTGTCCTTTTCTCATTACAAAAGACCTTAGATATTCTTTCAGAAGAATAACATGTTTGTTTCAGATGGTTTTGCTCATTCTCAAGTACACCAGTTCTTCCCAAAATCAAGCTGAACAGTATTCTGTGTGTAAAATTTTCCTTTCTCCTTCATTTTCTGGCTGTACTGGTACTCACAGATTTTAAGTATTTGTTGAGACTAGAGCACTTTATAAAGTACATTTCCCATTCGTCCTCAGATCATTGGTCTTTGTCTTTCACAATGCTTCCAAGAGTTGTAGCAATTCAACACTGGCCTTGAAAACTTCTGAAGTGTCCAAATGTTCAGGAGTTCCAGAAAAAAGCCAAATTATAAATCATTCCCTGCTGAAAGAAGAGGCCTCCTAAATAATTTCTATAGCATTGTTCTGTAAAACATACATGGCAAGGACCTCAAAAATATCTCAGGCCACCATTTTCCCCAAGACAAGGACAGCTATGCACTCCAGGTATGTTAACCTCTTAGCAGTTCCAGCAAGGATAATTACTTGCTGATGATCAAGTCAGAAAGTATTTCTCCCTGGACAAAGCAGTGGATTATTTATTTCTTGCCCCATTACTGATTATTTTTAGTAGTTCTCATGTTTCACTTTCAGAGTGGACAGGAACTGGTTGGAGGTAGACTGAATTATTTCTGCATGCAAAGGGGTTCGATTTCATGCCTGGCAGGAAGCAATATAAACTAGAAAAGGAAACCTACTTGCAAGCAGAGGGAAACACAACCTTTGCTACTTCTTCCACTGTCTTCTTCAATATTGATCAATTTGGACACCTCTACCCACCTGTTAGCCTGCTAGGCCTGATGCATGAATCCACCCTGTGGTCTGTCTCCTTGCCTACCCAGCATGGCAGTAACCCAGGGCACTCTTGTCCCCCTTGTGGGGTCTTCCCAGGCAAGGGCTAATACCACTACCAACCTGGCTCTGAGGATCATCACTGTTATTAATACTACCAAACAAAAGCAAGGGAATATGTACCAGACAGTGGACAAGATAGGGAGGAGTGCATGTCCTTATACTGTCACAGGAAAACTCTTTGTACTGTTCCTACTTCTACTTGCCTTCCTACTGGTGAGTGCATCCTCCCTGACACAAATAATATACGAAGAGAAAACATAAACCCCTCTCTAGTAGCCTGTTACTTTACAGAAAATAAAGAATGGCACAATTACTCAGTAACATCTCATAGAAGTTGTGCTAATTGCTTTCACTGAAGCTCCAGGTTTCTTTATCAAACCTGCCAGGCTGAAAAAACGGAATGTCTATAAACCAGTAAATAACTGGCTTTAGAATCTTCTTGCATCTCCTGGCTCCCCTTTTGCCATCAGTGGGGAATGATTGAGCAGGAACTCACAGGATGTCTGCCAAGAACTTGCTTGCTCTTTGTGTCTCTTCAATGCCTGTAGAAAAGTTAAGTATGTAAAACACGCTTGACAGAGAGTAGGGGCTGGAGTGGGGACACCCACCCAGCCAGGCCAGGCTCCTGCCATGGTAGGAACAGGGACTGTTATGACAAGGGGACAGCAACCAGCCCCTCAACTCCATTCCTCTGGATAGGTATTTTTGTAACACCTTTACATATTTAGTCTTTGTTGCAGGAAGATACCAAGGGCTGGTCCTTGGGCAAGAGCTCCCATCTGAAAGAAATACCACTCTCTGATGTGCTGTGGTTGAGTCCTGCAAAGAACTGTCTTGAGATGCTCTCCTTCTTGAGAAACATCTGCCTTCTCCTGCTCCTCTCTGTGGTTTAATTAAAGCATTTTAGCAATTACTGCTCAACAGCTTTGTACTGTTGGAGCTCGGTCAGCTCCAAGATCTTGCCTTAGGAGTGCAGGCATTTCAGGCGTTTGCCTGGGCATCAGGGCCCACCCTTTGTTTATTTTTACCAGCTCAAACATGCTTTAACCCACAAAAGCTCCTTAATGAAAATACACATTCTTAGCAAAGCCAGCTCTTTCAAGACCATGCTGGTACCTTATCTTTCCAGTCATCTTGTTTTCTGATAGGTCCCCAGTGCCTGCCTGCAAGAGTGT
>JAVSBS010009422.1:109661-125804 GCA_033124195.1 Coracias cyanogaster | reverse complement strand
GTTGCATTTAAACTCGGGTGGGTGTAAATATAGGTAAGGGCACTAATCAGCCAGGTGGCTACATGTTACCCTGAACACAAGCAATTAAGTACAAGGGCAATTTTCTCCCAGAGGTTAGTTATTTCATAGCCAATTACCCAGGCAGCTTCACCCCACTTTGAACTGTGTGTGGAGTAAGAGCCATGTCTGCATCTGGACCTTCAATAGATTCCCTGTAGCTTTAGCCATCAGCCCTATTCATCTTTTTCTAAAGTAGTTACAGCATCCACCTGCCTTTCAGTATTTAACTCCTTCATTTGTAAAGAAGCAAGCAGAACATTTGAACAAAAAAGATATTTTTATCTTTATAATAGGCAAGGCAATTTTAGCAGTATATGTCTACGAAACTCAGCATTCAGCCTTGTGTAGTATCTTCACAAAATCAGTGAATGCACTTTATTAAACATATAGGCTCTCTGCAAAGCTGGCCTTTCGAGAGAGAAATCTGTACTGCTTCATGTTCAGAATATGGCAGCTCCAAGGAAGATTGACTGAATGCACGAGAGGAGAATACATCCAGCTAACACAAGCTAATGCTGCAATCTCTTTATGTAATGCATTAATAATATAATTACACCTTAAATATTAATATAATATGCTGAATAACTCTGAACAGATACATATCACAGGCTGTGTATGCCTGTGTGCATATAAGCAATCCTTATGTTTTATTCCCACAAGACACGTATTACATTATGTTACAAACACACGGGCGGAACTCATACATCTGCATCACCACGCATCCAACCCACACACATGGGCTCAAGGCAGATGAGGCTGTTGCATGAGCAAAAGGGCTGTGGACTCCAGAGACAGCAATTACCACGATGTCCCACCCCTGTCCTGCCGTGCACCATCCTTAGAGCTGAACTGTAACTGTATCGTTAGATACTGGTCTTTTCTCTCCAAAACTTGCATCCTCCATACCACAATACAGCAAAGTACTCGAGCACATGAGTAACTCCAACAGTGAGTATTGCCATCAGAATGTGTAAGTGGGTTGAGTTCTGCACATGGATTGTCAACACAGCAATGCCCCATTGGAGCAGCTCCCACTGCCAGGTCCTGTGTCTCTCTCCCACCAGTGACACAGAGCCTGGAGAGCACATCCCAGCTCAGCTCCCATAGACTGCAGCGTGCTGGGATCCACTGGGGACCCCATATCCCTGGTGTAAGTAACACACAAGCATCTCCCAGCACTATACAGACTGGTCTAAAGGAGCATCAGGGAACAGTTTCATGTCCTGGTGCTGCAATTTCAAAAGTGCTTCTGATACCCTGTGTCTCTTTCTGAAAATATTCCCCTAAATTACAAAGCAGACAGACAAGTGTGTAGAATTAAAATAATGGGAAAGTCCATATTTGTTATGAATTTCTCTGAGCTTTACTTTGCATTCTTCCTGAGATTTTAATATGAGCAATATCACAGATTTTTTAAAGAAAAAAAGAAATATCTATAGTGTGGAGCAACACCCTAGACAAGCCACACATTCACTTTACATAAAGGGATGTGAAGTTTCTTGGGAAAAGCAAGTATCCTCAGACTTTCCAGTTTCTAGGTTGCCAAGTTCTTGTTAAAATAAGAACATAAAAGCAAAACACAAATAGAATCTTGAATAAAATAAAACAGAAATCAGAAAAAAAACCCCCTCCATGTTTTCAGTGGTTGCTTTTCACTCTGGACAGGTTAAACTGAAATAGGTATTTAAGTGACAAAAGATTTTTTTTCAGCTGCCATGCTGTTTCCATGCTGCAGGAGCCGGTGTGTGCAGAATCAATCACACCCCACACTGCAGGACCCACAGTCCAGCTAGGTGCCCAGCAAGGGAGCTCTGCATCCTGGGACCATCCCTGTGGCATCACATCTCCCCACCCCACCCCATGGGACAACAGGGCTCTCTAGGGCACATGGGGCCATGTCCTTGCTCCAGCAAAGAAATGACCAAGTCATGGCCCAGAATTTCTCTGCTTTCTCCACAGGGAACATTTCTATCCCCAGTAAATAGGCAGTAAAATTGTCCCTTGGGACGCTAAAAGACTCAGCCCTTTGTCCCACAGTCTGAGGCAGAGAGAAATTTGGCACAAGTCAGCAAATACCAAAAAAACCACAATAAAATCTTCTGAGCTCACAAAAAGATCCTACTTAAAATTTTTGTAATTTCACTGTTTATGGTCAGGGTCATCATGGAAGAGTTTGATTATAATTTGGCTGCACTAATTCCCATCTCCTTGCCCTTGCTATTTTTTGTGCATTTCTCAGTAACAAGCCTGTCATTTTAAGTATTATTTATTTACCAGGCAGCCATGGTATTGTTTGATATGTAATACAATATTTCTATTAATTTTATTTGCTAAAAAATAACAATGTGAAATGGAAATAAGTTTTAAAATATGTTACAAAATGTAGCAAAAAAACCAAAACTAATCAAATCCATGTTGGCAATTAGTTAGGTATCACTGATAATTAAGTTCTGTCCACTATAGCTATTGTTATTATTTGCACAGCAAAATTATTTACATAATAAATTACCATTATATAGTTTAGGCAGAGAATTGTAGAATATATGCAAGCTATACAGTTTACATTTTAATTAAATTAATTACATTTTTAGATTAGCTGAAATGAAAGTTCAAATTCACTTTTAAATTGTAACCCTCCCACATTACAGATTGAAAAAATATGTGATATCAAACATCCACATAAATTATAAGACCTCCTTTAAAATGTCAAGTATAGATCCTACTGTGCTTAGGATGTCAGCATAACTCTAAAAATATGGAGTGATGAGGCATGGATACAATTTATAGCGGAAATCAAGCATGCTTTTCAACTTGCATGCACAGAAAAAAGTGGTAAATCAAACAATTCTTTCCCTTTTTAAACTGAAGTTGAACTAAAATGGTATTAACTTCCCACAAATTGTCCAAATTAGTGGTATCTTATTGCAGCATTTAGGGATCCACAGCTGTAATGTTATATTGCTTTTTTTTTTTTTAATTGCTTGGCAGTTGAATTACAAAATCTAACGCTGCAGTTTCGAAGATAAATGCACTAATTGAACGCATCGAGTTAGCCTTCAACTTAAAATGCTGTTGGATAGGAAACTCATCTGTTAGTTCTTTGTGACCCCCCTCCTGAAGATCTGAATGTTTCCAGTAAAAACCAGTAAGCAAATGCTTTTAGGCTGAGTCTGCAAGGAGTTACACCCTGCCAGCTCCCTGGATCTGCACGGAGTCCCATTTTATTAAAAGGGGCCCACTGCAAACAGAAGAATCTCTTTTTATAGATCTCATTGCAGGATCAAACCTGTTGTATTTATTTCCTATTCATTAATATTTCCTAGAGAGTTACGCTAATAATTATTTCCCAGAGAGCTACTTTTAAAAAGGAGCAAAAAAAATTTAAAAATAGTATTATTTCTATTGCAGACTTGTAGCTGTTGAGGAATAAAAAAGGAAGAAGGTGGAATAAAACATAACGCTCTGAATTAACACCAATGTAGGCACAGTGTGTTTTTCATAAGTGGACAGAAATTTCTTGAACTTCCCTCAACAAAAGGCAAAACCTCTGCTACGTGGCTATCTTGTAAACTGCTTCAATGGCAACACTTTCAAATAATAAGCTTAGTTATGGGAGAAATCACCAGTAAATAATATGGCTCGTAATCCTTACTTTTCATTTACAAAACTCTGCCGTGCATCCGTCAGAAATTTCTGTCTCGTTCTCAGCAACCCTCTGAGGTCATTCCCTTTTAGGCAGCCACTCTCCAGAGAGGGACGGAAGGACAAAACATTTGCTGTTGCAGATTTCTCTCCTTTTAAATCATTTTGCACCCCGGCGAGACCTGTCGGCCACTTCCGAGCGGTGCCAAGAGCCGGACCAGGCGCGCGGCTGGAGAACGACGGAGCGTTGGGCTCCCCGTGGGGCCCAGGGGCTCTGCCCACGAGATGGCAGGCTGCGATGCTGTTTGCATTTTCCAGCCAGTGTTCCACTGGAAATCGTTTCCCCTCTCAAATGACAGCAGCCCCAGGTAGCAGGGGTGACATTTGCTTTACATTATGATACACACTAATTAATCATTAGTGATCCCAGAAGTATGTTGACTAAAAATGCTTTGCTATGCCTCGTCACAGTAGGGGCTTTCAATATTGATACTATTACACACACATATGTTCCACGGCTGTACGTTATATACCAATGAATTTAGTGTTTTAGGCTACAAAACATCTTTTAAGTGCTGCTAATTATTGTTTGATCAGAATCCTTATAGTTGGTAATGAACTTCCTATCTTGTGCTTTATGCAATAAACTCTTGAGGTTAGGTCAGAAAATGATTGTTTGACTGGGCGATGAAATAGGGCTTCTGCAAGCTAAAGCTGCTGCAAAACTGACTGGAACTTTTTGCGACTTAGTCCAGGCTTTTTGGACTGGTTGACATTTTTCCACCTATGTGGCAGTCTCTATGCCAACAGCCTGGGGCCACCTCCTTTCAGCCCACTAGCAACCATGGCCACAGCTGAACAGTGCCTCAACAAAGACCACGGGAGACATGACAGAACTGTAAAAGATGATGCCTAATCGTATTTCAAGTATGACCAAAGCTTCATGCCACTTTGGTGAAGACACAGATGTTTTGATTCACCTCTACTACCAAGTACATAGGCACATCTGAGCTGGAAAACAGGAGGCAATGAAGAGCATAGGAAAGCCCATGTTAATAAAGCTGAATAGGAGTCAGGAGGTCCAAAAGCACCAGCAGCTCTCAGGCTAGTGCCACGTGCCTTCAACCCCAATGAAAAGCACTCAGGACAGCCAGTAAGGAGAAAAGATTCATACCTTGGTTTCACACTAAGTATAAGTTGGGCTTTTTTTGGAAAGGTAAGCACAAACCTTCTGTCTGGGAACTCTTTTCGGTAGCTACAAAGTTGCTCATTTGTCTTGTTCTTTCACCCCATCAATGTCACACACAAGAAACTCCAAAGCAAATGTCCCTTACAGATCCTACCATGGCAATCCTGCTCTCAGCAGGTTCATCTTCAGTCATCCTAAGCACATCCTCCCCACACTACAGTTAAGGACATAGAGTCCTACCTTAGTTATCATGATTTAGGAGTCCTTTAGTGTATCCTTTCAAAGGGGGATGTTCAGGTGCAGAACAATGAAGGGAATCACAGATGGTTAAAAAGTTCTGTAAACCAAAAAAAAAAATCTTTAAATCTAAAAGAGTTTTAAAGGACAAATATCATCATGTTGGCTTTAAAAATGCTCTAATTGATGCAGTGGCTGGTTCAAGGTGGTCCAAAGATGACTGAGCTCTGAAATTGTACTAGAGAAGACACTCTCATAGTGCAAAGTCGGGGCCTGGAATGGATATGAGGGTTTTACCCATCGTCCTTCTTTGTGCTCCCAGGTATTTAACACTCAAATTTTCCACTGCATCTTGTTTATTCAAATACTGCAATATCAAATGAGAAAGAAATGAAAAAAAAAAACAAAAGCTCTTGTCTCAAAGAAAGCCTACAAAAAACCACACACCAAGTAGACTGACACCATTACGAGCTTCTCTGGGGATCATCTCCATGAGATGAAAGCCAAACAGTCTAGAAAAATATTTTCTAAACAATAAATTTTTCTAAAAAATTTAAGCCTTTTAATCTGCTAGCCTTGCAAGACAAATGTTGAAAGGCAAAGAACACAGGCTTTTGCAAAGGTTATGAAGTGAGTATCGATGATGCTTTTTCTCAGGGAAATAAAGTTGAAGCAACCAAAAACATTTGTTTAGGAATTTTTCTCTACCATCACACATCACCTGTGTGTCAGAAGGACACATGCCAGCCTGGATTTCCATTGCTTCCACCTCCACAAACACTCTGCTGGGCACAGGAGATGTGTCCACACCCGCCTTAGCATCTCCTGTAAAAGCTCTGGCTCAGCTCCTGGAAATCCTGTTTCTAACACGAAGAATTCATCGGTACAAGTCAAGACTAGGTCAGCATTTAACAGCTACAGAACTGGCAAAACCATTATTGATCTAATGGGTCAGGAAATTAGACTTGTTCAAGTAATGGAACTCTATTAAAACCATAGAAAGCAAATTAAAATATTAAAGCAGGAGAGAAGCAGGCAGAAAAGAAGAGAGAGTCCCAGTTCCATGTGATTTCAGGAGGACTTGGAGTTTTAACAAAAAAAACAAATAGTGCTAAACTTTTGATACAGTTGAGACAGTTAAGAAGTACTATTTGGCTCACACTAATACAGAGTTTGGGGATTATATATAGCAAGCCAAAATCACAAAAAATGGAACTTACAAGTTCAGTAAGTCCCTGGATTCACAATGAAGCCCTTCACATGGGCAGGTGATTTCTGCAGGGGTGAGCACACCATTGCCTTCAGGATCTGCAGAAAACTTGCTCTTGCATCTTGACATTCCGAGGCACCTGGAGTTTGCAGCCCTGCAGCTGCCCGCTCCCACCCTTGGCTTTTCCCATGCAGGATTTTCTACAAGCAGAGTAAGGAAGAAAGTTGCCTCTTTCCCCACATGGCCACAGTCGAGGCTTGCAGTGCCCAGACAAATTTGCATTCAGCCACTTCCATCTACTTGTAATGTTTCTTCTTAACTAGCAACCCTCAAGAAAGTTTTCTAATTCCAAAATAGTTAATATATTGACATATTTACTGTGCCATTCCAAACACTTTTTTTTTTCACTTGGTCACTAGAAAGCGAAGAGAAAGCAGCAGCCAAGGAAGAGCACTATTTCTGTTACATCAACTGATTTTTAAGCCTACACTGCTCTATTTAGAACTTTTAGAATGAAGCCTCATTCTATCCTCTCCCTCTCACATGCCAACCATAACACTTATTTTAAATTCCCTCTTTTCCTGACGTATTACAGGTCTGAAAGCCCCTGTGGTAGTTGGAACTTCAGCATCTTTTCAGCAGCCCCCTGATTTATGAGCTTAAGGCTTCTACATTCTAGCTGCTTCACACTGAAGCTTGAAAACGTAGTAAGAAAATGAAAAATAAATACAAAAAAAAGAGAGCTGACTTCTAGCAGTAGGATAGTATCCCTCAAGACGTGCAGATTTGGTTCCCTTCATTCTTGTGAAACAGATGGCATTTTATGCTTAACACAATCAGCACCATTCTCTATCTGTTGCCTTCTAACCTTCCCCACCTGTGTGAAACCCAGCCAGAGCTTAATGAACATACTTGGAGCTGTCTGGACTGAATTAGTCCCAGTAGGAGTTACCCTTCAGGTACTCCACAGTCTCTCATGGCCGTGTAACTGCAAAGGAATACAAGAAACCTTTACACTGTGGCTAATTAAATAAAGGTTTGCCTCTGCTAAGTGCATTTTTTCCCTGTCCAAAAGCAGGTAATGTCTAGTGTGTTGAACTATTTGGAAGTATTTGACACTGTCTTGAAAATTCTGGGAGACAAGTGGCATGAAAATGGGATCAAAATGTGATTTTTAAGCTACATTCGTCTTCCATTTTTAAAGCTTTCTTCGCTTCCACGTATCAAAGTGTTACAATAATTACCTTGCAAATGTAAGGCATTACCAAAAGAATGTTTTTCAAGATTTACATACAAGACAAAACTTTTTGTTCCTACCGTTCGTCCCCTAAATTTGCATTTTTCCCACTTGAAATTCTACAAAAAGTATCCTTTTCTTGGCAGCAGATTCTTTAAAATAAAGATGAAATTACAATGTGGTTACTTTGACCACATTCCATGTCCCAGAAGGCAAATCTTTAAAACATCACAAAGACATGCTTAAGTAATTTCCTTCATGCTAATTATCAATTGTAGAAAATGGTTGTAGTGAAGTAATTCAGCAGTCTGAGATTGCTTCTAAAGTATTACAGTAGGATCTTTGAGTCAGTTCATACACTGAATTTTTTTGCTGCTGGCTTTCATTACTCTGATGCATGAGGCAACTCTGCCTCGTTTCCAACCTGAATAAGCACAAAACTTCCATTAAATTAATTGGGCCATCAATATAAATGGGCAAAATGAGTTTTGCAAATCTAGCTTAGACCAAAGATGAGATCTCATTGGATTGCAATCAAGTAGATGGCCAACATTTCTCAGGAATGTTCACTAAAATAGCAAATAATCCAGGTTCCGTATCTGCAGTACCTTCGTGCTGTGGATGCTTTCCATAGTGTTCAAGGCGCACACAATAAGACAGACTCACGTTTTCTCAACACCCCAAGAATTCCAGGAAACTGAGCCAGCACGGTGATGAGCCAGTATGGGGATCCAGAGAGTTAAAATTGTTTATCATAGTGAAACAGAAGACGCCTTCTCCTACAGCTTCACTATGAAACATGGTCAGAAACGTTTGCAAAACTTTTATTCAAAAGGAGCCATGCCAGCTTCTTCCCTTGAAGAAAAAGAAACCAAACTTGGGCCCATGATAGGGGCCAACGTGTCTCTACTTTTGGTGCAGAAGAGGTGGTGAAAACTGTATTACCACAATCCAAAAGAAACAACTTCCTTGTTTGGGACAGAAGAGAATGACACAGGTACTTGACAGAGGCAAGACAGATAGGTTTCCAACAATGACTACTCTGGATTTGCCTCTTGGGTATCCCTCTGCACTTGCACATTCAGTTTCCATCCCAGTGCAATAGCAGAAAACCAGTGTGGTAAGCGATGGCAGTCAGAACTGGACTGGGAAGAGCAAACTAACTGACAACAGCAGGCAAATATATGGGAAGAGAAATGCTATCGACCTGAAATCTGTAGGAAATATCAATCTCCTACAAGAAAGAAGAGAGCCAAAGAACTGCAGGTCTGATCCAAAACCACAGGGACATCAAATATCACCAATGATAGGGCCTTACCTGCAGGAGACAACGGCTATCTTTAGTGATACAGTCCTGGGCTTCAGCTCCTTAAAGCAGCATTAGTCCCTTGCAAGTGCTCTAGATTGACCCTCTTCTTCCAAAAGTGGTTGTTTGCTAAAATGATTGGACAAGGATATCTGAGAGTTATTTGTGTAGCAAGTGGGAAGGTGACATCTCAACAGACTTCTCAAAAATCCTCCAAGGGCCATCTAGAGTAGAGGATCTTTAAGTGTGTGTGAAGGTGGTGAACTGTGCAGAGAGAAGGTTTCCCCATTTCATGTATTGGGTGACTTCAGGGGTAGGAAAAAGCTAAATAGGATCAGAGCTTTGTTACAAGCAAACTGTCAAGGTATAGCGTTATTTAAACTAGAAAACAGGGGGAAACAGCATACAAGGCAGACAGAGACAGGCTGTCAGTTATGTGTCGGTAACAAGATATCTGGTTGTAAAGGAGAGGGCAAAAATTACAGCTGAGCCCTGCAATAGGCAGGCGGCCCTCCTGGGGGGATGTTCCAGCAATGCAACTCAGCATCACAAAAGGTGGTCAATAAAACAGAGTGCAGTGGTCAAACAAATGCCAGCAATCGCTCTTCCTTACACTGCCATTTAGCTGAACTCCAGGAGGGATTGGGCATCCCAAATAAGAACAGAGGGGGCACTTTGCTGGGGGCACAGGAGGAATGGTAGCTAAAATAGCAAAGCATGGCCAACAGCCTAGGGACTTCAATAAGACAGACCGGTGAGATAGCATGGAAGGACAAAAGTGGATGAATACGTACCAGCCTTTGAAGCGATTTGTCACCAATACCTGAAGTCATAGGCCTGGAGATTTTTCTGACATTTCAAATATGGGCACGCTAAGTATTTAGGAACTGCTGCCTTGGGGACTCTGCCCGTCTCTGATTCTGTCACAGAGAAGAAGGTAGTGGGACTGGCTGTGCAGGACTTAAAGTAAGGAATTAGTCAACCACATCTCAGATTCACACTGTGTGACAGGGCAAGCATCCCCATGATATCAGACTTTATCCTTATTGTCTTGAGTCATGGGAATGGCTTTAAACTCCTATAAGCCCACAGAACAAATGGAGATGTCCTATCTCCAGGAGTGAAGATAACCCATAGGAAGGATCTATATTAATCCTACATGCATCAAGAAGATACAGAGCTGGGAAGAGACAGTCTTCTTACAGTCATTCTACCTAGTAATTCTAGTCCTTGGTCTTCTCTACCAAACCAAACCCACAAACTCTCTACCTGCAGTATCAGCTCTCCTCCAACAACCCCATCTAAGAGAAGGTAATGTTATTTTAGAGAAGTTCACTGGATAAGTACAACATTCATTGGGCTGTATGGCTCCTTGTAGAAACATCCCATTTGAATTGTAAGTGGAGATACTGTTGAAAGTTACCTTTCTTGCTTAAAAAATAAAATCCAGCAAGGTATTCCTTGAGCAGGGAAAATGACATGCAGAAGTGAGTTGAAGAACTATAGCTGAAGCACTAAGTACAAAGGGGCATAGTGTAATTAAGTTCAGTGTCTTTGTGGGAGGGAATGCAACAAAACCTAGCACTGTGACATTAAGCTTTAGAAAGGGGATTTAAAAAAAAAAAATAAAAAAGAAAAGAAAAATGAGGAAGCTAGTCAAAAAGGCCCTGAAGTCAGAAGTAAGGAAATTAAAATCCTTCAACTCAGCATGGAGGCTACTTAAGCAACCATAATAGAGTCCCAGAAGGAATGCGCAGCTTTTCAAAGAAACGCGGAAGGCAAGAAAAATAAAATTAGCATGGGAAAACAGCAAGGTTCAAGGGGTTAGTTAAGCCAAACAGGTAGCATTCAAAAAGAAGTGAAAACCTACCTTAAGGGGAGGCACTGGGGAGGAATGCAATCCAAGGAAGGTTCTCCATATCATGCAGACACGTTTCAAAAGTTGTGGTGATGGAGAAATGAGCTAGGCTAGAAAGGAGGGGTGTTAGGGAGAAAATTGAGTCACCGGAAAAATGGATACCCAGAAGATTTCAAGAGGTCATAAAAGTGAATAAAGTGATTGCAGAGAAAATGGCTATTTCTCATCATCATGGAGGACACTGTGGGGATACAAGTTGCCTGGGTGAGGGAGTCCAGGAGAAATAGAAGGGATAAAATCAAGGAGTGGAAAAAATTAAAACCCAAGAAATCCCTGGACACAGACGGAATAGGCAACTGCTCCCTAGGATGGTGTAGCTGGGCTCCGATCACAAGTTACAATTTTACAGTGAGCCCATATGGAAAGTGGCAAAATTGCTGCACTGAGACACTCTTCCCTATCTCTTACATGCTGCACTAAAAGCCTCTTGATGTCTTACGTAGCCCAAAGTGACCTCTGAAAATACGAGGACACCTGAAGTCCCTGCGAATGCATCATGACCCTTCCAGACCATGAACAGCATGATGCCTCACTTCTAAATGAGCCAGGTGAAGCAGAGCCTTCCTCACTTTAATTTAGTTGGGCTCCAGCAAAGCACCCTGCACCCAACTTGCAGCACAGAACACACTTGTTTGAGCTTTCATCATTTGTGTGGTCTTTTTAAGTAATTATCCATTGCCTTATTCAGTGATGGCACAGTATTTACTGGATTACTGGGTCCATACTCCCTGAAAGACACAGGCTTTGGTTTGGGAGCCAGCTGCACTGTTGCAAAGCAATGAGCAAACCCTTCTCTTTTCTCCTCCATTTTTGAGCTACGCAAGAAGGTTCTTAAAAAAAACCAAAAAAACAACAACCAAAAAACCCAGCAAAAACCAACCAACTAAAACAAGAACGGTGGAACTACACTAAAATTCCAGTCACTTCTAGGTATCTTACTCTCTTTTATGCAATGAATTTGCCAACCCAGTCACAAAATTGGAAGTGGCCACAGCTCACTAGAGTGTTTTGTACAGATTCCAGCTGAAAATAGGCATATTATCTTTCCATGTGCAAAACAAGGGCCATTTTGGTGTGTATATATGTCACATACTGAGTTCTGTACACACTGATTCATGGTGTGTCCAGCTGGAGCATATGGCTAATTTCGGTGGTGATTTCTGCTTTTCAAGAGGCATGTGCCCTCAAAGAAACAACAACAAAAAAAGGGAGTGTAATATGTAGTGGTCACTAGCTGAGAGGACCCCTATGGTGCCTGGAGGCTGGGAAGATGATGGCAGCACTTTGAGTCCTGTAGCAACCAGCTCAGTCCCTCCCTAGGCAAAAGATGCAGGAGAATCATTGTGGTTGGGTGATATAAAGCAGAAGCACCCAGAGGCATCAAGGTAATACAGCAAAAGAAGCAGGCATACATGGAAAGCGAAAAAGAGCTGCAAAGCAGCCCTCTCCAGTGTTTTGCAATTGGATGCTGTGCAGCTGGAGAACCTTCCATTTGAGCTCACTGCTAGTCAAGACACAGTGAAAGGTTGGGATGGGGGATAATTATACAAGGGGTTGCAAGGTGTGGGTACATACTGTTAAGCAGTTGCTATGTTTCATGCCCCAAATGGTTGCCTGCCATGAAAACTATTTCTGTCCATGTACATGCACGTGGACACAAGGACAGGGAACTACACTGCACATTAAAGGATAATGACAACATGCCTCAGTGTAGACACAGAGACCAATTTGTGTTGAGGACAGCAAACCTGACTGCAGATAGCTGCAGGTTACCTGTCCAGCTTCAGTTAGAAGAGATCAACCATCTTACTCTGAGTCCACAAGCCTTGGTAGGTCCAGGTTATGACAATAAAAAACAGAGTGGAAGTGATGAACTATTTCTTTGGGAGGCAGCGTCATGTCCTCCATCAGTACATGCTATTTAATGTCCTCATGTCCTCTTCCACTGATAAATATTCAGACAGAAGTACAGTCTGAATAAAGAGCTGCTTGGGCTGACATTTTCATATTGATGCAAATGAATTTAATAAGGACTTACATGAAGAAAATTTGGAGTTCTGTCTGCGTCTCTAGAACAAGCTGTCTTTTACAAATATTCCTCATTGTCACTGCAGCAGATATTGAGCACAAAACCAGCTCAGATAAAAGCAGTTCAGAAAAAAGGTCCCTCCAGCCCAGTTACTCGTCTCCAAGAGCAGTCAGCAACAGATGAGCTACACAAAATTACATGCACAGGGCAAGCACCCAGTGGCATTTATGCAGAATACTCCTTCAAGACTATTCTTGGGGAATTCCAGTGGCAGAGGCCATGTCTTTTATTTAAAAAGTTGTGGGAAGTGTTTTTCTACCACCTTTTCATGAGAGAACAGGCATTCCTCAGTCCCCCTCTTTACTGTCTATAGTTCCAGCAATCACCACAATAGCTATTAAAACAAATCCCTGGTGTGGATATTACCAAATACGCCCAAAACCAAACCTCAGACTCTGATCCAGTCTGGTTAAAGTTAATACCTCAGTATCTTCTGCTTTTGTCAGTGTGGTCTCTGCTGATTGCAGCCTAAACTTTATTCATGTTACACCAGGTAAATCAGGATTCCAGCAGAACTGAAGGAAACTACACTGGCATTGCATCACTGTCATATAGAGCAAAATTTAGTTCAACATTACATCTTTTTAACAATCACATAGATTACATGTCAACTAGTAAACTCACTATGACTAAACTAAACTACTCCTCACTAAACTACTTACCCAGAGTCAGGAGCAGAGGGAGGCTGTTGCAAAATGTCACTGAAACTCTATTTGTCCAGCATTAGCTTGGCTGACTTCCACAAGGAATGTGTTTAGTTAATTGAAAAGGTTTTGGTTAAAGTTTGCCAGCAAGAGATCATAGAGTTCTAGACAACACATACTGTGAGTATGAACTCCGTTCAACCTTTGAAATACCTCTGTGAAGGCAGGAAATTGAAATATTGTGCTATATTGGCAACTAAATGGTCATTTATCATCCATGCTAAGTTTGGAGCACAGCGAAATGATTTTTAAACTCTCAGAGGGCCCTTATTAACAATTACAAGGTGTGTCTATATAGATATAGATTCTGTATTTAAATACAGATTCAAGAAGAATATGGGATAATCAACCGCTATATCTACCCTCCTATTTGCCTAAGATCAAATTTGGACTACGCTCAGAGGTACAAGCACTATATTAAAATACAATAGAGTTAAGACACCTACTGACAAAAGCAAGAAAATTCATAGTTGAGGGGGAAAACACACCATATGTTCTGCAGTACCTAGGAACAACAGGGAGCATTCAGCTCATCATTAAAGAGGCACCCAGTTGTGCCTAGGTATTGGAGAACATATGGAACACTTTCCTGCTCATGTCTGAATTTCCTTACTATTGTCAGCTTATGGATCAAGCTGAAGTTCTAACTTTTTTTTTTTTTTTTTAATATCGAGTTCAGGGGATTATTTAAGTAGTTGTTTAGTTTGTAAAATACCATTTTATTTTTATAATTATCAGCCCCATGGACATATATAAATTATTGCAAGCCTGCTTTTAAGAAGAGTTCAGGATCACTGGAAACCACAACTTGTAAAAATAAAGCAGTGAGTTGCTCAGGGAGTTTCTAGGCAAACACCTATGGAAGGTTAGAACTGGCAGGATTGATTGGATTTACTGAAAAGCCGCTCTTTCATTTTACAATTCAGTCCTTCCCTTTAACTGCTTAAGACAATATAATCAACCCATTGCACTGCAAGTATTTATATTAACCAGTAGACTGTTAGGAGCTCCCAGCTAGAATTGCCCTGCATTGTGCTTGGTACTGTACATCTGTTCATGAAATCCAAAATACTTACAGCAAAGCAGGTAAGGAGCTAGAAGAGAAAAGGTAACTGTTATTGTCCCCATTTTAGAGCCAAGGTTCCCCTCAGGCAAGAATGATCTGGGATTAGGATGAGCTGAACTCAGTAACAATTTACAATGAGCATCCAGCATCCTCCTCTGGCCACTTCTACCTTTATTTAAAATAATGGTGCAATTAAAGCAAAAACTACAGTACACAGAGGTGGCAAGCCCATTAGCAGGGCTATATCCGCATGGACACCATTCTCTGCAGTGAGGAGTGCCAGGAACACTCCTTCGCTGCAGGCCTGGCACGGTGATGGGCTCCTGTTGCTGTCAGCACGAGAGGGCAGCATTGCTCATGGCACCCAGCTAGTTCATAGGTAGCAGCTACTTGCAGGGGAAGGTGGCACCCAAATGTCCCTTATACCCAGAGAGGTCCCTGTGAAGATGTGGTGGGAAGATTTTCTTCAGAACTTGCATGGAAATTAACTTTGCCCCAGCTTCTTTTTTTTAATTTAAAAGAACAGTAAAAGGAAAAATTATATGAAATGTCACTTCTCTTATGAAAACATACAGAAATCTGATGTCTCTGAAAGCACTCCAGTCCTGTGAAAATGCACCTGAATTTTGTTCTCTCATGCAAAATATACCAAGGAGGAGAATAGGGAAGGAGTGGAGTTTGTATACACAGATCAGGCTCCATCTGATCTGAATTATAGTATGATCTTATATACATCCTGGATAACCATATGCCTCATTTTCCTAGGAAAGAAGCTGAAAAAGTGAGTTTGTCTTCATGTTTTGCCTCCTAAACCCTTCTCCTCCTGTCTCCAAATCAGATTATTCTTTCAGTAACATTAAAAAAATCAAAATAGAACTTCAATGTTTCAGAAACTTCCAATTTTCTATTTTGCTCCACTTTGTTCAGAAAGTAACAAACTCTCTACAGACCCTGTGCTGGGCACCTATTCCCTTGGCCTTACGGGGTGCTGAGCCCATCACTGCTGCTTATATAGTTCTTACAATTTAGGACTAAACAGTGACCCAAGAAAATTCTGCACAAAGACAAATATCCACAGGTCCTGCAAGGTCCTTGTCTGCATTGCTTGTTAGCTTGGATGCCTCCATTTCTCTCCCAGAACCAGTTACACCCTTAGATGTTTATGTAAGGAGGATGAGGGGTGGATCTGCCCTTCACAGCCTTTCCCCCACTGGATCTGGGAAACCCCAGAGAAGCCCCTTTCTGAAGCTGTCCTGGGGACGTTTGCTGCCCTCAGTCAGCAGCCGCTACCCTTGCTCAGTCCTTAGCCAGCCACACACTGAGCAATCCTTGAGTTCACCCCTTGCAGTCTGGCCAGAAGAGATCATGGGGAATGAACAATAACCAAGGAAAAAGGCTTCTTTTGCCTGACAAGAATCACAGAATCACAGAATCATTATGGTTGGAAAGGACCTCCAGGGTCATCAAGTCCAACCTTTCTCCTAG